>JBAKBP010018794.1:0-45968 GCA_037953745.1 Lithodes maja
TGATAGAGAGGATAATAAAGTGTACGGAAGTTGCAATAGGAGAAGAACAGTGCGGTTTTAGGAGGGGAAGAGGGTGCGTGGATCAGATGTTTGCAGTAAGACAGTTATGCGAGAAGTATTTAGAGAAGCATAAGGAGATATTTTGGGCTTTTATGGACTTGGAAAAAGCGTATGATCGTGTGGACCGTGAAGCAATGTGGAAGGTGTTAAGGATTTATGAAATAGGAGGAAATTTGTTAGAAGCAGTTAAGAGTTTTTATGAAGGGAGCAGAGCATGTGTGAGAGTAGGAAATGGTGAGTTGAGTGAATGGTTTGAGGTAAAGGTAGGTTTGCGACAGGGTTGTGTAATGTCACCATGGCTGTTTAATATGTTTATGGATGGTGTGGTGAGGGAGGTGAAAAGGAGAACTATGGGAAGAGGATTGGGTTTAGTAGGAAAGAATGGTAGAGATTGGGAGTTGAATCAGTTGCTGTTCGCTGATGACACAGCATTGGTGGCGGATTCTGATGAGAAACTGCAGCAGGTAGTCAAAGAGTTTGGTGTGGTTTGTGGAAGGAGGAAACTGAAGGTGAACGTCAATAAAAGTAAAGTAATGGTGTGTAATAGGGGAGAGCATAGGGTGAATCTAGATGTGAGGCTGGATGGGGAAATATTGGAACAAGTAGAGTGTTTTAAATATCTAGGAGGAACAATAAGCAGGAGTGGAGGTATGGAAGTGGAGGTAAAACAGAGAGTGTGTGAAGGAAGGAAGGTTTTCGGAGCAATGGGAAGTATGTGGAAGACGAGAAATCTCGGAGTGAAAGTAAAAAGTGCACTGTATCAAGGAATTGTTGTGCCAACAGTGATGTATGGGGCTGAGACATGGGCTCTGAAGAAAAAGGAGAAAAGAGGGCTGGATGTGATGGAGATGAGCTGCTTGAGGAGTATGTGTGGAGTTACTCGTAGAGACAGATTGAGGAATGAAGAGATACGTAGGAGAGTGGGGCAGCAGGAACATTTGTCAGCCAGAGTGGACAGAAGGGTGCTGAGCTGGTATGGTCATGTGGAACGAATGGGAGATGAAAGGCTTACAAAGAGAATATGTGAGTCAGATACAAGGGGAGATAGAAGGGCAGGAAGACCCCCATTGAGATGGAGAGACTGTGTAAGAAAGGCTTTGGATGATAGAGGAATGACTATAGATCAGGCAGGGGAAGTGGTGGTGGACAAGAGTGAATGGAGAATGCTTGTGAATAGTTGAGTGAACACGTGGTCATTTGGAGTAAGGGGTCGGGCGCAAGTTGGACTAGATAATAGTCCATCAGGCGCCTGGCCCGGGGAGACGATTAATATGAAGGGTGTGCCTGGAAGTGTGGTGGGAGGGCTTGTGGCTTTGGCTCCGCTGCATGTCTGCCTGCCGAGATCGGAACCTCTCCGGGTGGTCAGGGGCCGGGGGAGTGCTGGAGCGACCTTGGTAACCCTGGTCTCTGGGTCTTCTCCTGGGTGACCTGGATGTGTGAGAGTTTGTGTTTTTTATCTGTGTTTATTTTTTGTTTTATGATGTTTTTGTGTTTTCCTTGTTCTTGCTCTGTCTTGAGTCGGCTACCCCCAAAATGGGGATTGGGCCTGAGCATATAGATAGATAGAATAGGTTAAAGTACACAAGAAACTGGATGAAGGCAGGTAGAAAACAGGGATAAAATACTGAAATTTAAATTAAGAGAATAATAAATGAATAACATACGGACAGAGAAAGACAACAAAAACGAAAACAAAAATAAATAAAATATAGAAAAGCTACATTTTAGTGAATAACATACCAATTACTAGAAACAAAGTAAAGGAGAGGAGGACTCGTGGGTGCCTAGGGATGGTTGGTGATGGTGGGTGAGGAGAGACTCAGCTGTTATCCTGGACATGTCGTCTGATGTAGTGAATAATATGAAATTTTTTTGACTATTTATAGCATGGCCTGAAGATTCACTATGATTTCTGATAGCCGAAAATGAAGGTCTTGATATGGGAAAATTTGTGCGGTATGATCGACCCTTGTGTTCGGCAATCCTCGTTGCTAATTGGCGCTTTGTTTGACCAATATAGGTAGCACTACAGCTACTGCACTTGAATAAGGAAACAACTGAGGATTGCAAAACGCAAGGGATATGATCTTTTACCTTGAACATTTGGGATATTGTCATTTGTGGTTTGAACATTATGTTTAACGAAACCTGTGGATAAAATTCTGAAATTAATTTGCGAAGTTTGTGTTTCAAAGTTAGGCTTTGTTTTCCAAGATAAGGACAGGGAAAATATTGGGGGGCTTTACTGACAGTTTTGATAGCGAGCAAAAGAGAATATAATTTCTTAAGTTGTCTGCCTATACATGTATCAATTAGTAGTGCTGGGAAACCGTTAGCATTTAATGTTTTCCTTAAAAATTCGAACTCGTAATGCATGGTGAGATAGGTGGAACAAATTCTGTAGGCACGGGTTAAAAGGGTATATATCAAATTAAATTTATATTGAAGAGGGATGAAAGAGTCGAATTTGGTTATGAGACCTGTGAACGTGGGTATGCGGTACACTGAAGTGATAAAGGAGTTGTTTGACTTTTCAATATTTATATCTAGGAAGGATAGCTTATTGTCGCTTTCAAGTTCATATGTGAATTTAATGTTTTGGTGGCGGGAATTAAGATAATTAAAAATAACGGGACATGATCAGGGGAGTGAAATGCAAGAAAAAGGTCGTCGATGTACCTCTTATATATATATATTATATATATATATATATGATACCAACCCTTGTTATAGATGTGGAGGAGTTAGGGCTGTGTACACTATACTGTATGTATGGGTGTCTTAAACTGCTAAAGGTAGAGGCATTGGAGTGAGTAGTCGAATCAGGTTGGATGGAGATATAGGGCATAAGAGTCCCAACATTACATAATAATAATATCAGGCAGTTTATTTACCTGGGGTTCACCTTAAGGAGGTTACCTGAAGCAAGGTCAAATGGTAGCAATTAGGTATCAACTTTAATATATATACCTGTACAAATCAGAACTAGGACAATAATAGATAGGCTACACGACATATACAGAATTAGACAAGGATGATATATGTTAAATAATCAAGAATGATGGTCAGGTGTGGTTACAATGAACGGGGGTTTCTAGCTGGACTCGAAGAAGATGCAAGGTAAGGCAGAGTTTAGCTATCTATGAGTATTATGAGTGATCATTCCGACATGTGACAAACTACTCATAACATAGCGATATTAATTCTGATAGGGCACTGAATGTTTGACTTGGAATTACGACTAATTGAATGCAAGTTACGTTAACCCTCTCACATCCTGACGCGATTTTTGAGCCTATTAGGGATACTTTAAAGCCTTTGTTACCATCAGGGGTAACTATAAACCTTTAGTTTGTTTACTTCAACCTCTGCAGTTGTCTTTGAGTTAGCTGTGGGCAGAAAACTAATTTTGGAGAGGTAATTATAACAGTGAGAGTAATCTATTTCTTATTGCTAATCTGGCAACCTCTGCGTCCTATGGTCGTGAGAGGGTTAAGAGAGGGCCTGATAGACAGACCACGGATAATCTCAGCAGTGAGGCTGACTAGATACTCAAGTACTTTTAAGTCCAACAACGAATGGCTTCGGCAGTGAGACTGATCGAGGGACCAGGAGATATTGATTACTCCTCGTTTCTACCACACTGAGACTTTGGGCTTTGGAGCGCCTAGGGAGGTCATGGACACTCAGCTCAGGAGGAAGGTGAGATACCTTTCCTAACCTGGTCTGAGTACATGTTCACTCCTTAGATCTTCCTAGGCCTGGGTTGGCTACATGTAAAAAGGGCGCCCTTGGGGATAACAACGATAGGGCTCTTAGTATTTGTTTCCGTATCCCCTCCCAAGTCCACTCTACAGGTGATGCTCCTTCCTGATTGGTGGGGTTGACCTGGCCGTCAGCCAACCCTGGGTCAGCTGGTGGTGGTGACGCCACTCCTGGAGATATGGGGCCGTGTGATCGCCCTCTCGTACTCCAAGAAGTAGTTCCTGATCGGTGTTGGTGGGGGGGGTTGGTACACCTGTCTTCGGGGGGACTTTTCTATATCTACCCCGTTCTGCTTAAGAGAGAACGGTTGAAGGATGGGCTTCGTTATTGTGTGGCCCCAATGGTCGATGATGCCTCTGGTGATTCTGGTGCTGTGCGGGGTCGGTTTTGGGTTTTGCCTGTCATGTTCTGGTGTGATGGATATAATTATTATATATATATATATATATATACAGTATATATATATATATATATATATATATATATATATATATATATAAGTCTAACAAGGAAAAGGAGAACCAGCGTAGTAGCGAACATCTTTTCTTTATTGTTTACCAAACGTTTCGGAGAAAACAGTCTCCATCTTTAAGTTTAGCTTAATGCTGTTCTCTTAATACATAGTTTTTGTTTTATTATGTTTAGCTCTTCTCAGTTCATATTCATACGAACCTTACTGCTTGATATTTCACATCCATATGTAATTATTTGTTTTATTTCTTATGTAAACTTTCATTTATTTTAGATTCACTGAAGATGGACCCTGTTTTCTCCGAAACGTTTGGTAACCAATAAAGATAAGATGTTCGCTACAACGCTGGTTCTCCTTTTCCTTGTGAGACTTCGATTCCCAAGAGGAAGCTCCAATTGCAGAAATTATATATATATATATATATATATATATATATATATATATATATATACAGTTTATATATATATATACTGTATATATTTTGTTACGAATCTGGACCTGTTGCTTAGAGACGGTATACAAAAATAATTACTAATGCAAATGCACCTTGTCTCTCTACCAAACAACACCACTACGCAACAGGTAAGAGCACTATATGAACGCTTCCAGGCTCTTTCTCAGGGCTTAAGGTGCACACTGCCCTGCTCCTATTCTGAATAATAAGTAGAACAGAAATACTCATGTAACTTACTAACTACGAGAACTCGAAACCAACACCGGGATTAGCAATGCTGGGTTGGATAATCAAAACAGTTAAATACATATAGGCTACCAGCAGACATCAAAGAAAAAAATGAGTGCAAATGTACTTCGAGCATAACAGGCTATGCGCGCCCTCGACAGTACTAAACCGTGCGCAAACCAGCCAACGGTAATCCACTCTCAACCCAAGAGAGTTGCACATAATAATATTGCATACATATAATGAACTAACAATACAAGGCAGTGTCCTAATATGATTACTAACCTCGGGGTGATATTAGTAGAAGCAGGTTGCCTTGACCACCTCTAATATCACACCAATATATCCGACTTCAACCTGGGCCCCCCAGTGAGATACCGCCCGAAACAATGAACTATTAGCGTCCACCTCCCACTCTCACTTAACTATGGGGGGGGGGGGGGGAGTTCCAGACTGAAGCTGGATTCCTAATTAATATGAAACACTCTGTTGCCTTAGTTCGAAACCCGAGATAGGGAACAAACACTTGCTGGGGCAGAACCGTCAAGGTTGCTACCGGGTCCTAAGCACCAACACGGGGAAAATATGTATCTCATGAAAACAAAAAAACTACCAGCATTTATACAGAACTTACAATTTCAAAAGAAAGTATAGGGCCAGTGTAAGTGAGCGTCCTACCACCACCGTACCGTACAAAACACACAACACACATAAATCGCTTAGCACTTGACGAGTGTCATAGGCCCCCCTCTCACCAACACCACCCCTCCCCCTTGACGTAGACACATTCTAAACCGTGGTACCGGTATACGATTTTACCGAAATGGGAACTTAAACTCGAACAGGTAAAACAAATATTAAAAAATAAAAAAATAAAACAGAGAAGCATAATAAGTTAACTATTTAACAAATCGCATATCGCGGGATATTAGTAGTGACGTTATTGAGGAAGAAACTCTCATGCAACCATCAATAGTGTAAATTCGGACCGGGGATAAGAGAGACAGGAAGTGGTTAGGGCAGCGATGATTCGGTTTCATAAGTTTATCGAAAGTGTTACTTAAAGTTTAAACCAAAGCCAGTGTTAATGATTGGAAGCTCGAACAAGTCCTAACCACAAAACAGTGACCCCCCCCCCCCCCTCTCTCTCTCTCTCGCTAGCCCCTTTCCCTCCCCTGCGTCGCTACATACAAGTCGAGTAAAATATTCTTATAGATATGAATACCAAGGACGTTTGCAGTATCTGTAGGGACAGAGTGAGAGACAAACATGGCACAAAATGCCAAATATGCAAAGACAAGTTTCATTGGTGCTGCATAGGACTTTCACCACCGATATACATGGCTTATAATAATAAGGGGAAGAACTTACATTTTTGCAACAGCTGTGCCGAGTTCACAATGCAAATCATCCAGACTGTGGAAAAAACAGAGGTACAAGATAGACCTAAATATAGCCAAGAGGCGGTGTTATTCCAACAAAATTGGGGAAACACACCAAGAATTTCCCCTCATACATCCCTGACCACAACCGTATTGAATTCAAGTACTCCTATTTCGTCTCTCCCAAAACAACCAACAACACCTCCCTCTGAACAAACACCACACACAACTCCTCCCACACAAAAACTCTTATCAGCCCCCTCCCTACCACCTCGAAACACCGCGACGTTACCAAATACGACACCGCCGCCGCCTCCCCACATGACCCGCCCCCCTCCACACCTCTGCCATCTGCCTACTTACGCCCTGCAGATCATGTCACCCAGCCCCCCTCTACACCACCTCATAACACCACTATTTCCCCCAACTACCAGACCTCCCCCTCCCGGACCCAACTAGCCCCGCAGCATAGCTCACCACCTGCCCACCTACAACCGACACGTAACTCCACCCCCCTGCAGGCCTCACCCACCCATACACCAAGCCCACTATCAACCACAACCACACTTAGCTCACCACATAACCCCTCGCAGCCCCAGCCACACCTACTGGGGTTGTCTACACCAGTGTGCAGATATTATCTGGAAAGAAGGTGCTACTTTGGTCAAAAGGGCCAATATAATGGGAAGTCATGTAGATTTGCTCATCCCAAAATTTGCAACAACATAACCAGTCATGGAAAATGTAGATTTGGTGAAACCTGCAAATACCACCACCCATCCCTTTGCAAGACATCACTTGAGAACAAGACCTGCTACAATATGAAATGCCCAGCTTTTCATATTAAAGGGACTTGGAGATATGCTAGACCTAACACGAATGGTAGCCCAAAAAACTCTCTAGCTATGCGAGGACGAGACAGAGGAAAAAGGCAAGGAGGGAAAGGGCAGACGAAGATGAAGAGACTGAGGGAGATGGAAGAGCACATAGAACACCTCGAGCACCTCCTGGCCTCCCAAGAGTCGCAAATACATCCCGAAGACTATTAGGTACACATAGTACTCCAAACAATCTCTCCCCAATCTTGTTTGCAAATATCCAAGGCCTAAAAAATAGAACCACGAACAAAGTACCATTTATTAGGGGCCTGCTAGAAGAAGGAAACGCTATATTTGCGGCTCTCACAGAAACTCACATTAAAGATCAGGAAGATAGTGAGGTATGGATTCCTGGTTACAACCTACATAGGGCGGACAGAACGCATAGATCACATGGAGGCGTAGCCTTGTACATCCATGACTCACTGATATGTACTGAATTCCTAAATAACAGTAATGAAGTGGTGGAAATACTTGGAGTTAAAATAGAATCCCTAAATTTAGCAGTTATTGTTACATACAGGCCTCCAGACTCATCCCGAGAAGAATTCAAAACCCAGCTCAACAAAATAAAATCAGAAGTGGAAACCCTGGGGAACCCAACACCAAATATTATATGGCTAGGAGACTTTAACCTACCAAACATTAAATGGAGACAACTAGAAAACTAGTTAGTGGCAAACAACACCGGAGAAGCAAATACGAGAGAGCTTTTTGAACTTTGCGATTTTTTTAGTCTTACCCAACATATTGCTGAACCCACACAGGAAAACAATATCTTAGACCTGGTCTTCACTAACAACGACTCTCTAGTACACAGCATTAACATATCGGACACAACATACTCAGATCATAAATTAATTGATATCAAAACAACCTTAGAAAGTGTACAGACAACCTCAGAATCGAGAACAAAAACCGGGCCCCTTCAGTAAATTTAACTTCAATAACAAAAACATTAGGTGGGAAGAGGTAAATCAAGAAATGGAGGAAATAGACTGGGAAGATTTAATGGATAACCTGACACCAGCAGAATGTCTAGTCTTAATAACAGAAACCATGACCCAAATCTGTAGCCACCATATACCTGCAAGACAAACAAAACGAAGAAGCAAACAAGATCGGGAAAGGAGGAGGCTGTACAGAAGAAGAAAATTACTCGCACAAAGACGCATACATCAAAATCTACAGGATAGGCAAAAGGTCGAAATAGATAGAGAAATTGTGGAAATTGAACAAAGGCTAAGAATATCATATGAACTACAACATATGGAAGAGGAGAGGAAAGGTATTGCAGGTATAAAGGAACATTCCAAAAACTTCTTTTCATACGCCAAACAAAAGGCTAAAACAACATCAAACATCGGCCCACTGAGCAAAGGGGACGGCTCTTTCACAGGGGACAAAAAGGAAATGAGCGAACTCTTAAGCAGGCAGTATGAAATGGCATTCAGTGAGCCTGATGAAACAAAAGTCATCAGAGACCAAAATATATTTTTCATGGAAACCTCCCCACGGAAACCCCTCAGATGCTGGATATTGATTTCGGTCCAAAAGACATAGAAGAGGCCATTTCCAACATGCCATCCCACTCGGCACCAGGCCCGGACTCATGGAATTCGATCCTAATGAAGAAATGTAAGGAAAACCTCTAAAAACCCCTGGCTATAATGTGGAGAAGGAGTCTAGACACTGGTGACATACCAGATAGCTTGAAAAACGCAATAATTGCCCCACTGCATAAAGGAGGGAGTAAAGCACTACCAAAAAACTACCGCCCAGTAGCTCTAACCTCTCACATCATTAAAGTTTTCGAACGAGTCCTGCGAAGAAAAATTTCAACATTTATGGAGACAAATGAACTACACAACACCGGTCAACATGGGTTCAGAGCGGGAAGATCATGTCTCTCAAAACTTTTGGAACACTATGACAAAATTCTTAAAGCGCTAGAAGAAAAGAAAAACGTGGATGTCATTTACACCGATTTTGCTAAGGCATTTGATAAATGTGACCATGGTATAATAGCTCACAAACTGAAAGCAAAAGGTATAACTGGGAAAATCGGACGGTGGAAATACAATTTCCTCGTAAACCGAAAACAATCAGTAGCAGTAAACCAAGTCACATCTGAGCCTTCGGATGTCAAAAGCTCAGTGCCCCAAGGAACAGTGCTAGCGCCCCTTCTGTTCCTCATACTAATTTGCGACATAGATACCAACACCAGACACAGTACGGTGTCGTCCTTTGCTGATGACACAAAATTAAGCAAGATAGTAAACACACAAAGAAGACGCGGGCCGACTGCAAGAAGACATGAATGTAGTGTTCCAGTGGACCAGGGAAAACAACATGCAATTCAATGAGGAAAAATTCCAATTAATACGGTACAGATATAATAATGGTGTTAAAGAAATTACAAATTACTTAACAGAATCTAACCACATAATAGAACGGAAACACAGTGTGAAAGACCTTGGGGTATTAATGTCTGAAAATATGGGTTTCAAAGTACATAACCAGGTCAAAGTGGCGGCTGCGAAACGTCTAACGGGTTGGATTCTGCGTACTTTTAAAACATGCGGTGAAGTACCTATGATAACGCTCTTCAAATCTCTAGTGCTACCGCGGCTTGAATATTGTAGCGTATTAACATCCCCATACAAAGCAGGTGAAATAAATGACGTAGAGAGTGTACAAAGAAATTTCACTTCGCAAATAAGTTCGATAAAACAGCTACACTATTGGGAGCGTTTAAGAGCACTGAATCTGTACTCACTGGAACGTAGAAGAGAACGTTACCTAATAATATACATGTGGAAAATCGCAGAGGGTTTAGTACCAAACCTACATACTCCGATAGTCATGAAATTCAGTGATAGGAGAGGCTGGGAATGCGAAATCCCCCGGATGAATAACAGGGGTGCTATGGGCTCTCTGCGAGAGGGCTGGTTATCACACAGAGGCCCACGTCTCTTCAACAAACTCCCACGGCGAGTAAGAGACATGAGGGACGTCTCGTTAGACAGCTTCAAGAGAGCCCTGGATGTCGAACTGCAAAAAGTGCCAGACGAGCCCATCCTCGCAAGGGAGCGAGCTGTCGCTTCAAACAGTCTACTGCACCAAATCACCACCCAAAACGAGGGGCGTCGCGCTCCTTGGTGCCGCTAGAAGAGTGGCGAACACATCATAAGGTATCATAAGGTAAGGGTTATGGATGTGTGTGTGTGTGGACTGTCTATGGGATTAACAGTGCTTATTAGTAAGGACCCCGGCAAGCCTCCCAGCTCTTCCCTATCACGGATTCCGAAGTCAGCCACCGGAGGTACAGAATATATAAAACAAAGGGAAATATAATAAAATGCTGATCAGAGGAAAAGAATAATTAAAGAATGAATGAATGTCTAGGATTCTCTGTTAATTACGTTACTTTACTATTATGCAAGCAAGGACAAACAAAAGGGGCAGACTGATGGGTCACAAGAGAGAGAGGACACCAACTACCTAGTCTGGCCGCCAACGAGAGAATAATGAGGTCTGGCCCTGGCGTAGCTAGCGGGAGCCATGTCCTCATGTCTCAAACTAAGGGGTTGCAATATATCACCACAAGATATGACAACACTTAGACACTTCACAAGAATAACTTATACTAACGTATTCCTGTTAACATATTGACTAAAACAGCGTGGCAGATCAAATAAAGTACATCTTGATATTGCAACACAACTAAACTTGCAATGGTTACATAATTAAATGAAACTCGTGGTGCTGGCAAACTCGCGGCCCCCCCCCCTCCCCTCCCGAGACGAGAGCAACATTGCTCCCTCCCCACTTATAGTACAGTACAATTAGGGTTGAACCCGGACATTGCTCCCTCCCCACTTATAGTACAGTACAATTAGGGTTGAACCCGGACATTTAGAATGGCAAGCTGAAACTTTGGGGATATGTAGAGGGGGTCTACAGTGACTTTGGGGATATGTAGAGGGGGTCTACAGTGACTTTGGGGATATGTAGAGGGGGTCTACAGTGACTTTATGCCAAAAGTCCCATAAAATCCCATGACGGGATTTTGAGTTATTGATAAAAAATGTCGGCCATCTTGGATTTACGAGTGTGTTTCAGATATTGATGTTCAGGGTTAAGAAAATCGTATTTGTAAGTGAAAATAATGATAATTCCTGTGGTTTAAGGGTAAGAGAATCGAAATATGTAAACAAAATCAAAATTAAATACATTTGGGTTAAGTTAAAGACTTATATATATACAAAAAAACATTTACGAGCTTTTGATTACAAACATATTAATTCACATAGTAATGAAAATAGTAGAGATATTGTAAATGTGCCTTAAATAAATCATCTGCTTTCAATTAGCTTTACAACGGCACCAGAATGATCTTTCTAGGGCTCTTCAGTGCTGAGATATCTTTGTTTTTAAGTACTGTACATAAGTAAGAATATTTTCGCTAGTACGTCGGGACAGGATTGTAGGTAATACTACGTTACTTATTGAAGTATAACAGGCAAGTTAGCGTATTTTGCATTTAGTTTCAGACACAAATGGAGTGCTCATAGTGTTACTATACTGTCTTGATAATTATAAGGTTCTTTGTTTATACCTGTTATACAAGTACCAGGTAGGTGTATTATACCTGTTATACAAGTACCAGGTAGGTGTATTATACCTGTTATACAAGTACCAGGTAGGTGTATTATACCTGTTATACAAGTACCAGGTAGGTGTATTATACCTGTTATACAAGTACCAGGTAGGTGTATTATACCTGTTATACAAGTACCAGGTAGGTGTATTATACCTGTTATACAAGTACCAGGTAGGTGTATTATACCTGTTATACAAGTACCAGGTAGGTGTATTATACCTGTTATACAAGTACCAGGTAGGTGTATTATACCTGTTATACAGGTACCAGGTAGGTGTATTATACCTGTTATACAAGTACCAGGTAGGTGTATTATACCTGTTATACAAGTACCAGGTAGGTGTATTATACCTGTTATACAAGTACCAGGTAGGTGTATTATACCTGTTATACAAGTACCAGGTAGGTGTATTATACCTGTTATACAAGTACCAGGTAGGTGTATTATACCTGTTATACAAGTACCAGGTAGGTGTATTATACCTGTTATACAAGTACCAGGTAGGTATATTTCCCATGCATTTTATCCATAATCATAGTTTTGTCAGCCTAAATACAATAATTTGTGTATAATTTATATATTTAGATTACAGGATTTGTTTCTTTCCAGGGGGAATGATATGATCCAGATACAAAAATATCCAGAATTGAGAAAATAAGATGGAAATGGAGGCAAAACCATGCATTCTGTGTGAACCCACTGACAATGACTGTTATGGCGAAACTGTACAGGTAACGAGATGCTTGCATAAACTAATTGAGTGTAGCACTTCAAAGGGGGACAATGTAAAAGAACAGTTGAAAAATAAGAAGACAGTTGTGGTCCATGTCAAATGTAGAAAAGACTATACAAGGCGTTTGGAACCTATGTCTAAAAAGACTCAGGGTCATCCATCTCATGTTATCAGACACATTTGATTTTAAAACTCAGTGTATATTTTGTGAAAAGAACATTTCTGTTGATGTAAACAAATCTAGGAACAAAAGAAACTTTGAATACAGTGTCGTGGAAACACTCAAAATTCTAAATCATATTCGTTTGAATGCAGAAAACCTAAATGATAACTGGGGTAGAGAAGTCCTTGTCCGAGTATCTTGTGTCGTGATCTTGTGGCAGCTGAAGGGTGGTACAATCGTAATTGCTACAAATATTTCTTTAGACCCAATTCTGACAAGCCTGGGACAGCTAAACTGCAAGGGCGTAACGCAGATGAAGACAAATCAGAGGCCTTTAAGAAACTGTGTGAGTATTTAGAAGAACATGATGAATGTCAGTACTCTATTGAAGAATTACTATCAATTATGAGTAGGTATGAGAGCACAGGTACTTCATATAGTAGGAAACACCTGAAGAGAAAACTTAAAGAACATTTTGGTGATTCCATGGTAGTAACTGACATACCAGGCAAGAGTGGAGTGGCATGCTTCTCCCAGTGTATGAAAAACATTCTAACAGACAATTGGTATAATGATAGAAGATGTGATTCAGCTGATGAAGTTAGGCGAATCATTGAAACAACGGCTCTGATCATTCGAAATGAGATTCGTTCATGTGTGTATGACTGTGATGTGTTCCCTTCAGCAGAGCAAGTAATGTCTGGAAATAGTGATCTTGTTCCAGATACTCTTCGTTTGTTAATTGATGGGATCTTGAAGCCAAAACAAAATGATAGTCACACCCAAAGAAAGTCAGTCAGCATACAGCATGCCATCATTGCCGCAGTTCGTCCACGATCATTTGTTTCCCCTTTGCAAACGGGTCTTAGTGTTCATTTACATAGAAAGTTTGGATCAAGAGGACTTATTGACATACTGAACAACCTGGGATTCTGTGCACCATACCGAGAAGCCTTACAGTATGAGGCATCAGTGACAGTGAATTCACCAACTGTTGTAGATCAACAGTCCTATATCCAATTTGTATATGACAATGTTGATTACAACGTGGGAACTTTAGATGGTCATAACACATTCCATGCAATGGGAGGAGTTAAGTGTGTGACACCAGGTGGATGGAGTTCATGCAGAGGCACCCATTTCAAGGACTGAGAGAGTTAGTGCAGAAATGGTGGCACCACATGGACTGACTAAAGTGACTGTGTACCAACAACCCATGGTGCCTGGCTATTCACTTTTGACTGCTGAAAACCAACAAACACTTATACAGGAACCTGAAAGTGTAGGTATAGGTCATCAACTTGACATTCTGTGGATATGCAGCTCTTGGTTACAGAATTGCCCTTTCCCAGGTTGGAGTGGAGTTTAACTCCTTTAACTCTTTAAGTTTTCTCTTCAGGTGTTTCCTACTATATGAAGTACCTGTGCTCTCATACCTACTCATAATTGATAGTAATTCTTCAATAGAGTACTGACATTCATCATGTTCTTCTAAATACTCACACAGTTTCTTAAAGGCCTCTGATTTGTCTTCATCTGCTTTACGCCCTTGCAGTTTAGCTGTCCCAGGCTTGTCAGAATTGGGTCTAAAGAAATATTTGTAGCAATTACGATGGTACCACCCTTAAGCTGCCACAAGATCACGACACAAGATACTCGGACAAGGACTTCTCTACCCCAGTTATCATTTAGGTTTTCTGCATTCAAACGAATATGATTTAGAATTTGGAGTGTTTCCACGACACTGTATTCAAAGTTTCTTTTGTTTCTAGATTTGTTTACATCAACAGAAATGTTCTTTTCACAAAATATACACTGAGTTTTAAAATCAAATGTGTCTGATAACATGAGATGGATGACCCTGAGTCTTTTTAGACATAGGTTCCAAACGCCTTGTATAGTCTTTTCTACATTTGACATGGACCACAACTGTCTTCTTATTTTTCAACTATTCTTTTACATTGTCCCCCTTTGAAGTGCTACACTCAATTAGTTTATGCAAGCATCTCGTTACCTGTACAGTTTCGCCATAACAGTCATTGTCAGTGGGTTCACACAGAATGCATGGTTTTGCCTCCATTTCCATCTTATTTTCTCAATTCTGGATATTTTTGTATCTGGATCACATCATTCCCCCTGGAAAGAAACAAATCCTGTAATCTAAATATATAAATTATACACAAATCATTGTATTTAGGCTGACAAAACTATGATTATGGATAAAATGCATGGGAAATACACCTACCTGGTACTTGTATAACAGGTATAATACACCTACCTGGTACTTGTATAACAGGTATAATACACCTACCTGGTACTTGTATAACAGGTATAATACACCTACCTGGTACTTGTATAACAGGTATAATACACCTACCTGGTACTTGTATAACAGGTATAATACACCTACCTGGTACTTGTATAACAGGTATAATACACCTACCTGGTACTTGTATAACAGGTATAATACACCTACCTGGTACTTGTATAACAGGTATAATACACCTACCTGGTACTTGTATAACAGGTATAATACACCTACCTGGTACTTGTATAACAGGTATAATACACCTACCTGGTACTTGTATAACAGGTATAATACACCTACCTGGTACTTGTATAACAGGTATAATACACCTACCTGGTACTTGTATAACAGGTATAATACACCTACCTGGTACTTGTATAACAGGTATAATACACCTACCTGGTACTTGTATAACAGGTATAAACAAAGAACCTTATAATTATCAAGACAGTATAGTAACACTATGAGCACTCCATTTTTGTCTGAAACTAAATGCAAAATACGCTAACTTGCCTGTTATACTTCAATAAGTAACGTAGTATTACCTACAATCCTGTCCCGACGTACTAGCGAAAATATTCTTACTTATGTACAGTACTTAAAAACAAAGATATCTCAGCACTGAAGAGCCCTAGAAAGATCATTCTGGTGCCGTTGTAAAGCTAATTGAAAGCAGAAGATGATTTATTTAAGGCACATTTACAATATCTCTACTATTTTCATTACTATGTGAATTAATATGTTTGTAATTAAAAGCTCGTAAATGTTTTTTGTATATATAAAAGTCTTTAACTTAACCCAAATGTATTTAATTTTGATTTTGTTTACATATTTCGATTTTCTTACCCTTAAACCACAGGAATTATCATTATTTTCACTTACAAATACGATTTTCTTAACCCTGAACATCAATATCTGAAACACACTCGTAAATCCAAGATGGCCGACATTTTTTATCAATAACTCAAAATCCCGTCATGGGATTTTTTGGGACTTTTGGCATAAAGTCACTGTCTACATATCCCCAAAGTTTCAGCTTGCCATTCTAAATGTCCGGGTTTGACCAAAATAGTAGCTAATTGTACTGTACTATTACCTCTAGCTTGAAAATTACAACATTGCCACTAAAAAATAACTTCATAATTATACGAAACTAATAACACTCTATTGGCTCATTCTACACCAATGTCTATTGAGACAAAAACGCTTAGAGGCACGGCAAAACTAGTCAGGTGTAATTGGAAGGGTATCGGAATGAAACTCACAATACCAGGGCTTTCTAATAGACTTGGCACAGCTGCTTTCATGAAAGTCTGGCGCCACTCGAGTCTAGCTATTCCTAAAAGACCCTGGTCATTGTGACAATATATATATATATATAATTATATATATATATATATATATATATATATATATATATATATATATATATACACTCCTACAGTCTGTTTAACTATAGATGTTACTACCTGCTGGGCTTATAATCGTACTCTCTCTCTCTCTCTCTCTCTTCTGATACTGAAATGTTTAGTATGTAGATAATTGTGACTCATCGAAAGTCCTGCTGCACGTGGCAGCCAAAACTGCACACCCGAGTCTACATACGTAGGTTTATCGCGTAGTGGTTATTGTATTTATTGTGTGTTAATATTGATAATATACACACAAACACACTCCTTCTGACTCTGTTTCTCTCTAATGTTGGAAGTGCGAAGTTGTATATACAGTATTTAATAATTATGACTAAACAGGGTCGTCTGGTCTGTGTTGTTTGGGCACACAATCACACACACAATGTTGCATCTCTCTCGCTATTACAATAATCAGTGTTACTCAGAGCTCTCGAAGTGAATATCACCTCCTCTACGTAGAGTACGTAGCACCCGTCTTGCAACACAATCCCACCCCTACTCTGTGCAACTCTCCAACCCAAGATAGAAACAATATTCCCAATCTTTCTTCTATTCAACAGCTCTGGAACTCTCTCACTAAATCCATATTTCCCTCATCCTATAACTTAAATTATTTCAAACTCTGTGTGTCTAGGCATGTTGGCTCGAACATACCTTGATTTTGGCCCGGCCACTCTTTCAACTCTCGGGGAAGGAACTCGTCACAGGCAGTATTGCCTTTTGTTTCCCTCATCCACATTGAACAAAAAGTAAAAAAAAATAAAAATAAAAATTATTAAAACAACACACACTCCCTCTCTCTCATATATATATATATATATATATATATATATATATATATATATATATATACACAGTATATGTGTCTCAGTTTCTTGTGCATTTCTAACTTTCATTTCATCCGTTAATGTTTCCAATGTCCATCATCTTGGTTTATAACACACTTGAGCGGGGATGGGCGTATATATTTGTTTATTTGTTTATCCTTTATTATGTTTTTAGTTTCCTCCCTAGACCTCCATCAAGCTTAAAAAAACACTCCCCAAGACCCTCCTTTAAGATAAATGTGTACATTTTTCGGTAGAACAATTTCCCGGCCGAAGGCCGGTTCCTTGGGGCGAAAGTTCTTAAAATCGCCAAACTAATGGGTCAAACGTCTTAATATCTGAACAGTAATGGGGTTAAACATGAGGAGGAAGGGGATCCAGAAATAGACCCATCTCCCCTTAAGTAGTTTTTCTCCACTAAGCCACCTCGTAATTCCATCAGAACAATATAGATACCCTTTTAGGTATATTTTCTTTGCGTATTATGATATGATAAAACAAAAGTAAATAGAGGGTAATTCGCACGAAACCTTTTTCATCCTACATTAATTTAATCAAGATATATTACAGGAACATTTTGCACTAGTATCGGCGACCAGACAAGTGAAAATGAGTTAGCTGACAATAATAATTGAACCTAGCATAATTCAAAGTTGCCAGACCCATATGGCTTATAATATGTTGTTGGAGAAAACACACATGTATATCCACCTTATGAGACTGGTATGCTTGACATATGCATCAACGTTTAACCCAAGTACGTCATAAACACCAAGACATTAGCTGACTAATGCCAAGCGTTCTGCAATACCGTCTAGCGTTACCACCAAAAGTATGCTGGTTGATTGTGTTGTCTCCAAACAGCAATGTCTGTATGTAGCTGAGTTATGGAGTCTGTACAAGTGACACCACTTTTATTATCTACATTCAATTATCAACTTTACATATAATCAGAGGTAGTTTTGATATATTTTAACTTTGAGTTAACACAGAACATTGGGATAGCGCCTCCCTGCTAACGGCTATTATTAGACTTTTAGTTTACATTGATTAACATTTTCAAGCATTGTCTAAGGTGAAATAAAACCAGTGAATTCCGTTGCATAGAAGTTAAGTATACAAAATGGCGGCCATTTTTGAGAAGGTCGAATATACTCGCTCCATTCTGACGCCTCCTGGAGTATAGCCACTTGGTGTGATCTCATTTGCATGTAAACGAAACTCTGGTTCATATTTATGTTAATTAAGCAAGTGACGGCAGGTAAGCAAGAATTATTGACAAGTGGAAATGCAAGGAACACAATGCACCAAATCATTAAGAAAGTAGGATGGAAATGTTGGGTTAAAAGACAATGCAGTTATTGACATCATCATCATCATCATTCTGACACCCCGCTTCCAGAGGAAGCACCACAAAAGGGATGGCCATGGCAGAATCTGACTCCAGGCTCACAGACAAGATGGCGACACCTTATTTATACACATCACTTGATTTGGAGATATCAGCTATACGGTAATTCACAGCATCCTCGAATTTGGTCGGGCATCTTCTATGCTATGAATTGGTGATGATATAGGGGGTATTTTCTTAATGTGTCGGGTAGCCAGGATACTTGTAGAACAGCAGGAACGATCAGATCACCTCAGAAAGAAACCTAGCTGTTATATGGCGTGGACTCGATCTGAGGTCCTTTTGGTCTGCTGTCCACGACGCTATTCACTGTGCTATCGCCTCCCATAACATCACCTGTAATATATTAACTACAAACAGGCCAGAAATCATAACCCTTAACCTTTGTAACTCAAAAAATGACTAAAGCAAATTGGCTGTAAATTTGCACACGAATTCCGTGGCTGACTCTTCCCAAAACATTTCAATTACTGAGTTTATATTTGAGTTATGAGAGGGTGATGTCTGGAATTTTGGCCTACCTATAATGTATGTATGTATGTATATACTCAGGCACATTACCCCATACCTGAGTGCTGCCTTCCCGAGACAGAGCCCGAACAGAAACAACAATTAAAGTTCCAATTCTTAGGGTCAGAGACCACTTTTGCGTTCCCTCGCCCCTATTTCTGCCTTGTCGAGTAAGTTAATTTAACAATGGGAAGAGGATTCCTAGCCCCCTGCCCCCAGAAGGAAAATTAGGACAGTAAAAGAAGCAGACAGATGAGGTTAAGGCTGAGGTAGGGGATGCCAAATCTCATTCTGGATAGGACCAACCCTCACCCTATAATGAACAAGGTATAACATAGCTGGCCAAAATGATAAACATTTAAATAACTAGATTGTTAAGGTTGCCTAGTCGAGTTGAATTGGGTTTAAACATGTGATTGACAGATAGGAGAAATCTTCAGGTGGGAGGAGTGTGGATGTTTGGCCAACTCTATAACATACATTTCGACATTTAGGGGGACATTACTAAACTGTGAATGTTTATAAATTACAGAGTTGGAGAGGAGCATATAATTATTAATAGTCACACATGCTCATACTCTCTTCTCTCTCTCTCTCTCTCTCTCTATGTGGGGTTCGTCGACACCTGGGACAATTTCTACTACGATGACTTTGTTTTTGGACGATGGAGTTCATCTGAACCAGGTGGGAGCAGCACGTTTTGGGCGTCTTCTCAACGATGCGGTGAATGATTTTCGGAGAAGAAATCGACTCAGCACAGGACAACCAGGAACGAGGACCGAAGACAGCGAGGACGGCAACCTGCAAAGAAATTAAATGCTGATCCATCAAGAACCACGAATTTAGGTAAAGCTCCACCAACAAGACCCAAATCCAAAACTGCCAGGGAAAACGACTAAGGACCGAGGACAGCCATGAATGTAAATGTATATCCAACCAGAACCAAAAATTTGATTAAAGAGCGGTCCGTGAGTTCTAAAACCGCATTTTAAAGGTGTTGTATGCAAACGCTCGTAGCATACGCAACACATTTTCCGATTTAGAGGAACTAGTGTTTACAGAAAATTATGAAGTGATTGGTGTAACAATTCGAAGTATTGTTCAACAGATATTGTGATCTTAAGTTATTTTGGCCTCAAGACTCTAGAGGTATGGGAACTTCAAACCGTACAAGAGACTGATTTTGATGGGTAGGTATTCAGTAGATATGGTATGGGTAGATTTCTTATAGGGATATTATTCTTAAAGTGTTACTTCATTAATATTCCAGTTCTTAGCTAGTTGTATACCATATGTTCAAGGGTTAACCAACCAAGTTTCATTAATGCCTATTCTAATAGGATTTCAAAACCTAGAAATAATTTAATTATTATTAAAGTAAAGTAAAGTTAAAGATTAATATAATTACAAGAAATTATAAATTAAATCATAAAGGAATTTGAATTACTAATTGAATTATTTACAAAGAGTAATTAAATATTAAAAGTAAAACATTAGTTATAACTCTTACAAATAACAACACATATATATAAATACATAAACAAATATTATAAACTAAAAACATAAAATTATGAAATTGAAATATAGTCACTTGCGCAATCCCGCTTAATGAGGATTGTTAGCTTAGGCATCACACTCTCTAGTTGGTAGGTTGAAGAGAAGGTAAGTAACAACCTGACTGTACTCCGGGTATTCACAGAGACACCACCCCGAGCTATAGTCCAAGTAACACTGAAGTCAGTCTAAATATAAGATCACTCATAGACTCGGGAAAGAGCTGGTTACTAAGAAAAGAAACTCGCCCCCTAGTGGTGTGGGGGCGAGTTAACGATCATTGAAGATTATTTACAAAGGTTCATGGCGCTGGTGTGGAGCTTTGCAGCTCCATGTAGAGGTAGAGTTGGTTGGATGAGGCTTCAGGAAGGGTTGAGCAGGCTCGGAGTTTGAGGGACGTAACATTGGCATAACAGCATCTTGACTCAATACAGAGTACAGAGACTTTTTAGCAGAGTATTCACTTCCCGGTTATGTAATGTTCGAGAAAAGCCAAAGTAATAGAAATGGAGGTGGCGTTTTACTTTATATCAAAGAAAGTCTTAACCCAACCCTCCTGTCAAAACCTCAAATTGTGAATGTCGACACATCCTTTGTGCTAATAAAGAATAATTAAGGTACAAAAATAATACTTGCATTAATATACAGACCGCCAGCTCAATCAGTGCAAACTGACCGAGATATTTACGAACAAATTGCAGATGTAAGTAACTCACAAGATATTGTAATTTTTGGCGACTTTAATTTACCTGTGACCAAGTGGAGCAATACTCTTATTTCACAGTCCGGAGATAATTTGTAGGCGAACTTGCAAGAGAGTTAGCTCTATCAATTTGTTTGATCGCCGACCCGTGGTAATTACGTTCTTGACCCTGTACTTGCAATATAAGAAGAATTAATAGATAATTCGTGGCCACCCCTTCGGGGATTACGGCGTCAGGCAATAGATAATAGATAGATAGATTATTTGAATGTTGGTGATTAATTCAGCAACAGCGACCATCGTACAATAACTTTCAGTTTAAAGTTTATGTTACGGACTAGGGCTCAAACCCACAACACCATGAATAAATGATTAACTCTAATGAAAAGGCAACACAACTTATCACCGTGGTATTATTAAGAATGGAAGTTAACCACCCAAAACTAGACTGCAAGGTTAATATTAGTCTCCAGCGAAACCCTATTATTATATTACCCTATGCTATACAACAAGTCAATCAGAATCATATAATTGATATTATTAAGTTTACGTTAATTAAATGTCAGTAGAATAATTTATGCTTTTGTAAATCCTTTTGGATTTATATGTAAGGAACCACAAAAATATCCAAGGTATTTAATTCTTTAAGTTTATTTTAAAGTGAAAGATAGTAGGCTACATGAAAATAAATAAGGTAGATATGGATGAAAAGATAATTTAAAAGTATGGATATTATTTACATATAAATTACACTTTATACATCTATCCTTACATTCACACAATACAACATAATCATACAATACAAAATAATAATACTTATCTATAGAGAGATAGTGTTACGATCCAGGTTCTCAAAGACACAGGGCTCTTCAACATTGGACTAGATAATGGCAAAATGCAACAACGGTAACACTAGATCCAACACTGGAAAACAAAACACCATTACCGCCCTGAGTCGTGCCTGGACAACGAGGTATCCTATGACTCGGTAACTGGTGCACACACACTAGGCTGACGCTCGATGAAACAGCCTATTCTCAAACAGTAATAGATTACTCGATTAGGTTACACAAAGAAAAGATAGTTAACGTGATTAATTAACGTTACGGTAGATACTCAAATAACTGTCACTCCTGTATTAAAGAAAGTGCAATGCTAGTCCTGCAACATCAACTGGAAACTTCTGAAATAAGTCTGATGCTGGGAAGATGTTCGTAAAGAATCTTGAACAATTATAATGCAGAATACGGGTCACAATAAATGCTAGGATATATAGTAGTAATAGGCAGGCGAATAATAAAGACTGCGCAAAGGTAGTAATGCTCGACAACTAAAGAAATGCTTCGCGACACAACGCAACAGCCTACTAGGGTTGTGCAACTCAACAACAACCTCGGCTCAAAAGTGCAGTGAATAATAATGTGGCATACATATAATAATGGAGCTTATCTCTAACCAGTGTCTGCTTAGTTAATAAAGTCTAGCTGGGGTATCAAGGCAGGGCAACAATGGGTGAGCATGAGGCTCGTAGCCTAACGTTGTCCGAAGGTGGTATAATGAAGATTACGTTATATGACGGGGATGCTCTCTTGATAAATCTAGGTCTCTAGTACCTAGTTCTATCCTGGCGATCCCTCAGAAGTCAACACAAAGAGGCAGCACTATGTTGTGAGGGATAGGCTATGGCCCTCTCACACCACAGCGCTGTGCTTGCAAGGTAAACCCACCCGAAGACAACTTAGGCTCCCACAGTACCTGTCGATGTCGTGCAGGGCTTAGCTAACACTGCACACATCGGAGACAACGACACGGTAACCTTACCCCTAGTCTAGCTTTAAATAACCCAGCAGAATCACTCAACACCTTGCCAGGGAGACATATACCGGTCTACAACCTTCCCGAGAGAGGACACACACGGAAAAGTCCGTCTCTCCAAACCTCATTAAAGCCTAATACATGGAAATATCTGAGAGCTTCGCGTACAATACGACTGGCCGACGGTGAACGTCTATGCTGAAACCAGAAGGGATGTTGAGTTTAATAAAGATTAGAGAATGAGAAAGGAGAAGTCGAGAGAGAGAAATAGTATGCAAAGTGGCGAGTATGGGGGACAGAATTGCAAAGGATGTAGACGATACGTGTGTCAGGCAAGCTCTGAGCTGGTAAAAAACATGAGGCCGCGACGGGAAGGGACTAGTTGACCACCCGGCCGCCAACGCCGTCAGCGTCCAAGCGAGCCGCGTCATAGCTCAGCCCCCGCTGCCAGGTGTACTCCCTCACCCTCTCTCGCTCGCCTCCCACACAAGCAACATTTATATTATAGCAAATATAAAATACAAGGCGCGGTCACAGACCAAAACAAAGACCATTTCTAGACTGTCTGTGGCAACACGACCCTAATGAAATAAAGCAGATAATTCTAGGACAACTGTAGCCTATCCCCCCATCCTGGCGAGCGCTAGCGAGCTGCAATGCCCCACGCAACCATTCTGCTAACGCCGGGAGGCGTCACAATAGTTATACAAGGCAGGACAAACTCAGGATGACCCATGGTGAGGTCTTGGCGAAGCAGAGGCGTGAGGAGAACTGACGTTTCTCAAATCCTATATTCTATCGAGTCCTTGCATGGTCAGTAAAGTTAGCGTACTGGACTAAAATACAACTACTCGCTCTCCACTCAAACAACTTAACTCAACTAATAATTATATAGAATACTTCATTAAAATATATAAATGAAGAGTAAAACATTAAATCACGAATTATATAAGGATTAATCATACGTCTGCCAGAGAGATGTTTAAACAAGGTAACGTGTGCGCTTGGCGCCACAATTTGCCGGCTTTTATGGCCTGCGGAAAACGATGTCTGGCAAGTAGGCTACAGTACACTCTGAACACAAAGTATGTTCCCCGAACTTAGTTTACTTCCTAAAGGCCTTCCTATGTACAAATAAATAGTCACATATACCCACTAATAATTAGTTAACTCTATCCCACCAGCAATTAGTTTAATTAAGGCAATACATAACACCTCCCCCATTAAGAGATTAATAAGGGAAACATTGTAAATCAAAATATTCTAAGTTCTAGATAACATGTCTGCAATTATATTGTTTTTCCCCTTGATATGGAAAATGTGCAGCTTGTAAGGCTGCATTGGCAAAGCCCACCTGATGAGACGCTGGTTAGAGTTTTTCATCTTATGCAGAAATTTGAGGGGATTATGATCAGTGAACGCATCAATAGGAAAGCAAGAACCATTCAAGTACACATTAAACTTATCAATGGCAAACAATAATGCAAAGCACTCCTTTTCAATAGTACTATAATGTCTCTGGTATGGTTTGAACTTTGTGGATGCGTAGCAAACAGGATGTAATACTTCATTCTCACTATACTGTAACAATACAGCCCCTGCTCCCACATCACTGGCATCTATTTGCAAGATAAACGGCTTGGTGAATTGTAGAGATTTCAGTATGGGTGCATTTGTGAGAAGGGCACAGATTTTCACGAAAGCGTCCTGGCATTCCTGAGTCCACACACACTTCTTCTTTGGACTGACTAGGTCTGTTAAAGGTGCAGAGAGGTCAGAAAAATTGGGCACAAAGCGCCGATAGTACCCACTCATGCCCATGAAGCGCATTAGTGCCTTACGATCATGAGGAACAGGCAATGATGCAATGGCTTCCACTTTGGCAGATACTGGGCTAACCTCACCTTGCCCAACCACATGACCCAGGAATATTACGTTGGCATGTCCAAACTCACTCTTGGCCAAGTTGACTGTTAAGTGTGCTTCAGCCAGGTTGTAGAATAGGGCGCACAGTTGAAGTTGATTATCTTCCCATGATTTGCTGTATACTACCAGATCGTCCAAGTAAGATTGCACCCCGATGAGTCCCTCTGTCACCCGATGAATCAGCCGTTGGAAGGTTGCTGGTGCGTTGACCATCCCAAAGGGCATGACGGTGTAGTGGTATAAGCCGTCAGGGGTGACAAACGCAGAGATTTGTTTGGCACGCTCAGTCAGCCGGACCTGGTAGTACCCATTCAATAAGTCGATCTTGGTAATGTAGTTGGCGTCCCCCAGATGGTCGATAAGGTCGTCAATCCGAGGAAGAGGGTAGCAGTCCTGACAGGTTAGTTGGTTAACCTGGCGGTAGTCAGTGCACATCCGGAACGATCGATCCGGCTTGTCCACTAGCAGGCATGGTGAAGCCCACTCGCCGTCACTCTTCTCCACCAGGCCATTATCCATCAGGAACATCACCTCCTTCCTCAGGGCCTCCCGCTTCCATGGACTGGCGCGGTAGGGATGCTGCTTGATGGGACAAGCACCGTCGACCAACACCACATCATGCTCAACCAGAGGGCACTGCCGGGGAACATCGCCAAACAGCTGTGGAAACTCATTAAGCAGGGATTCCAAGTCACCACTCTGGTCAGGCGGCAAGTGCTGAAATTTTAGATAAGGATTAGACAAGAAATCAGAGTTTTGCAATTTCGTGTCCGAGGGCAAAGAAATATCTTCTTCATCCGCAATAACCGAGTTTGCTACATCCACGTTCAATACAGGGGCATCATTGCCAGGATCTCTTACAAAGTATGGCTTTATCAGGTTCCCATGTATTAGTCTCTCTGCCTTTCGTCTGTCAGGAGTTTTCAGGACATAATTTACATTACTGGTCTTTCGTTTTATCACATAAGGACCATGAAACTTACTTTGTAAAGGTTTCTTAGGGATTGGCAGAAAGGCTAACACAAGATCACCTGGCATAAACTCTCTGGCAACAGCTTTCCTGTCAAAATTGTCTTTCATTGTTACTTGAGAATCCTTCAGGTTTTTCATTGCATGTTCTATAGCAGTTTTTAATCTTTGTCTAAACTGATGAACATAGGTAAGAAGAGGTTTACTGGAAGGTGTATCCAAGTTTCTTTTAGAACTTTAAGAGGACCTCTAACCTCATGACCATACACCAACTCAAAAGGTGAAAAACCAAGGGAATCTTGTACACTACTCCTTACAGCATACAACACAAAATGAATACCTTCATCCCAATCTGCATTATTTTCCTCGCAATACTTTGTCAACATTGACTTGAGAGTTTGATATAGGCGTTCTAATGCACCGTGGGACTCTGGTCTACAGGCTGTGGAATGGTACTGGCGCACTCCCAGCTCATCCATAGTTTGTTTGAAAAGTTTGGAAGTGAAATTGCTACCTAGGTCAGATTGGACAATACGAGGAATTCCATACTGAGTGAAGAATTTACTAAGGGCTTTCACGATATTCTTGGAAGTTATTCGCCTCAATGGAAAAACCTCTGGATACCTAGTGGTAGAACACAATGTCATAACCGTTAGCAAATACTCATTTCCACTGCGTGTTTTAGGCAAGGGACCAACACAATCAATGATTACTTTCCTGAAAGGTTCCTCTGTCACTGGAATTGGATTTAATGGTGCAAGTTTTATTGGCTGATTTGGTTTTCCAGCCATTTGGCACCCATGACATGTTTTACAGTAGTAGGCAACAGATTGCTTCATTTTAGGCCAGAAGAAGTCCTTGGAGATTTTGGTATAAGTTTTGTTAACACCTAAATGTCCACCACTGAGGTCATGACCCACTGATATGATAAGAGATCTGAACATAGTAGGTATAACCACTTGGTGGTATTCTTGCCAAGTTTCATTAGCTGGTACTTTAGGAGGTCTGTATTTTCTCATTAGGATATCGTTCCTCACATAAAAGCATTTGGGAAAGTTCACTAACTCAGAATCCTCGACAGCCTTGTCAAAGAATGGTGCTAACTCAGAGTCTTTTACCTGGGCTTCTTTAAGAGTGTTAGAATCAATTGGTACGTTACTTAGTTCCTCTGGAGAAGCTAACACCTGAGAAGGGTCATTATCAGAAAATAAGTGTGAGAGTTCAACATCCACAGAATTTGTGCTATCATTACTGTCATTCTGTTGAGCTGCCATGCTCCTAGTCATTACACAAGAAGGGAACAAATAAGGATAGTCCTTTTCCAGCTGTTCTATGTTATTACATAATGAGGGAGACGAAACTACAATGGAGTCAGGTACAACTTTTCCACCTGCAATATCATTCCCTAACAGAAAGTTCACTCCTTTCACAGGTAGTGACTCTTGAACTCCTACAGTGAAGTACCCACTAGCTATCTCAGTATTCAAATAAACCTTAGCCAGAGGAACAGTAATACACCCACTAACTTCATTGATCAGAACACTCTGGGCCAAATAACAGTCCTCCAAATCAGGTACCACACCTGTTAACATGAGGCTATGAGAGGCTCCTGTGTCCCTAAGTACTTGAATGGGATGTTTAGTGGAAGTGTCAGGAAAAGAAACTGTTCCTATAGAACGAAAGGGTTGACACTGATCAACAGAACAGCTAGGAAGGTCACTCACTACCAGCTAGAACACTGTCTTGAGTCTCTGTGGGGTTATTAGGACAGGCACTCAAAACAGTCAGTTTAGAAGTTTGGTTAGAACTAGAAGTAGCTGTTTCACTGGTAGGCAAGTTAGAAGGAATGCTAGAAGTAGCCAGAACTTGTTCTGGGCGTCTTTCCCTGTCTTTAAGATTAGGACAGTCCGTAATGTGATGACCGGTTTGTTTACAATAAGCACAAATCAAAGTAGGTTTGGATGAGTTTGGGGTTTTACCTGGTTCAGTCTTACCAGATACAGTGCTCCCAGAAGAAACCTTAATAGATGGCTGGGAGCCACCAGAACCATTCCCATCACCTGTTACACGAGTTCTACCACCACCTCGGAAACTGCCGCTAGAGACACTAGTACTCCTAGAAGAGTCAGTCCCCTTCTGCTTTTGCCTGAAAAAAGAGTCACCATGAGTCAACCTGTAATTTTCAGCCGAAGTGGCTGCCTATTTTACATTAGTAACTTCTCTCTCTTGTAGATACAATTTCAAGGAATATGGAACTTTGTGGAGAATTTCTTCTAACACAACCAGCTGACAGAGTTGTTCAAAAGTAGTTACTTTACTGGCCCTCAACCAAGCATTAAAGTGCCTTTCCTTTTCTTTGACAAACTCCAGATAGGTTTGTTTCTCTTCCTTCTTTAGATTACTGAAATTCTGTCTATAGGTTTCAGGAACCTGGTCATAAGCCTCCAAGATAGTCTTTTTTAGATCATCATAAGGTATGCTATCACTAGGGAGATTAGCGTAAATCAACTTTGCTTTACCTATGAAAGCGGTTTGGGAAAAGAAACTCCACTGGTCTTTTGGCCATTTAAGCTGGTTTGCTACACGCTCAAAGAGATTGAAAAAATTCTCAACATCAGTTTCATCAAATTTTGGCATATATTTCATCTGGTTTCCTAGGTCAGAGAATGATTTATTTGCATTCACTTCTGTCTTTCACACTTTCTTCACTCTTCAGTCTCAATACTTCAAGTTCATGTAATTGATCTTTTTCTCTTTGTATTCGATCTTGCTCCTTTTGAGCATTGTCTTGGGCTTTCATCTCTCTTTCATGCTCTCTGTTTTTCGGTATTCTCTCTTTCATACTCTCTCTGTCTTGCTGCCTCCGCTAATTCCATCTTTTTAACCTCTTAAGTGCGCAAGGGGGTAATTAGACACCTCTGCCTGTGCGCATGTATTTGAGCTGTTTCCATCACTAAAATATTCATTTTACCATAAATAGCATTAATACTTATCCATATGTGCCTATTATAGCTTGATTATAAAGGTAGTACCTGTTACAACAATAAAATGAGTGAAAACAGCGTTTGGATGGTCAAACTCGGCGATACAGGCCGCGAGTTACACAATGTATGGGTGAGGCAACCTCCTTTCCCGCCAATTTCCCCCAAGGCCACTGAGACACTGTCGATCGATACTCTCTCTCTCTCTCTTGCACTCGCTTGCTAACAGTGATGACAATGCCCTGCTTGCAACTCGCTAATGTTAGCACGAAAATATACCTCAGAATAAGGGAATAACAGGGAAAATAGGTGATAACTGAAGGAGGGGAGGAAAGTGGGGAAGGAGGGGAGGTATTAGAGTGATATTTTGCATGGCCCAGGGGAAAAAACAAAACAAAAACAAAAAACAAATTTATGTTTAAATATATATATTTTTTTCTCTGACTCTTAAGAGTCTTCCCGCAGTCCGCCGGGGAAACTCTAAAGAGTCTTCCCGCAGTTTCCGGGTTAATCAGAAGCAATGATGCGCTACCTCCATCACCATCGCACAAACTATAGGCTTCAAGTGGTAGCAACTCATCATTTACCAATTTATCGATCACACACTTCTTTACCTCAGCCTTAGTCATACTGGATTTGTGAGTAATTCCATATCTGACTGCTAATGCAATCCAATCAGTTTTCTTTAACTGGGAAACAGCCAAGGTGCTCAAAGAAGGTTTCTCAACAAACTCATCGATATTAAAATCCATATTGAAATCTAAACAGAGCAAACAGTCTTAGAAGAGGAGATGTTCAAGAGTGCCCAAAACAAAGAAAATTATTCACACCAAAACAGGACACACAAAATCGTAAGTATTCATAGTTGACCACTAATAAAATAATTAACTGTTGTATAAAAGCAAAAAGGTACTCCCGGACAGGTCCCCATGTAATGTTACGGACTAGGGCTCAAACCCACAACACCATGAATAAATGATTAACTCTAATGAAAAGGCAACACAACTTATCACCGTGGTATTATTAACCCGTACAGCCCCAGCGACGTGCCTGACGCGTCGGCGATGTATGTAACGCACAGCCCCAGAGACGCGCCTGGTGCGTCACCCTAATTGCGACGACCGTAACTTCAGGTGTAGCCACTCAAGAGGGCTCAGATTTGTATGGGAACTGTGTACGTATCCCACGCAACCGTGCCAATGGTTGAAAACTCTCAAAGTCCACGTGCGTGTGCGTGAGCGCGCAATAACCTGGTTTTTTGGGGTAATTGCCTTCAATTTTGTACTCTTGTAAAATACGTTTTCGGGGGCTCTGTAGGACCATTCTTTAAGCTTTTTGAGCGGTTTTTCGTGGTTTTTCCTTCATTCCTAACCCATTCGCTATTGTTTCTGGAATAAAACCATTTTTTGAAAACCGGCCGGGTTCTGGTGAACAAACATTACAAAACTAGCCGGGGCTGGACGGATTAAGAATGGAAGTTAACCACCCAAAACTAGACTGCAAGGTTAATATTATCCTCCAGCGAAACCCTATCATTATATTACTCTATTGCTATACAACAAGTCAATCAGAATCATATAATTTATATTATTAAGTTTACGTTAATTAAATGTCAGTAGAATAATTTATGCTTTTGTAAATCCTTTAGGATTTATATGTAAGGAACCACAAAAATATCTAAGGTATTTAAATCTTTAAGTTAATTTTAAAGTGAAAGATAGTAGGCTACATGAAAATAAATAAGGTAGGTATGGATGAAAAGATAATTTAAAAGTATGGATATTATTTACATATAAATTACACTTTATACATCTATCCTTACATTCACACAATACAACATAATCATACAATACAACATAATAATACTTATCTATAGAGAGATAGTTATACAAGGCAGGACAAACTCAGGATGACCCATGGTGAAGTCTAAGCGAAGCAGAGGCGTGAGGAGAACTGACGTTTCTCAAATCCTATATGCTATCGAGTCCTTGCATGGTCAGTAAAGTTATCGTACTGGACTAAAATACAACTACTCGCTCTCCAATCAAACAACTTAACTCAACTAATAATTATATAGAATACTTCATTAAAATATATAAATGAAGAGTAAAACATTAATCACGAATTATATAAGGACTAATCATACGTCTGCCAGAGAGATGCTTAAACAAGGTAACGTGTGCGCTTGGCACCACAATCTGCCGGCTTTTATGGCCTGCGGAAAACGATGTCTGGCAAGTAGGCTACAGTACACTCTGAACACAAAGTATGTTCCCCGAAGTTAGTTTACTTCCTAAAGGCCTTCCTATGTACAAATAAATAGTCACATATACCCACTAATAATTAGTTAACTCTATCCCACCAGCAATTAGTTTAATTAAGGCAATACATAACATTTACTAGAAACAAACCAAATAGCAGCATCAAGAAAGTCCTTAATTTCAAGAAATCAAATTTTCGTAAACTCAGAGCTATATTTAAAGAAACTGACTGGAGCTATCTAATTAATAATAACGACATAAATACATCTTGGGAATTTTTCGCAACCACTTGTCTAAAAGCAGTGCAAGACTGCCTACCAACGAAAATACGGCATACAGGCATATGCACCTTCTTTGAAGTCAATACCCCATTTCAGCTTCTTGTACTTAGTGCAAGTTGCTTTAAGCTTTGAATGACCAGTAACTGACATGGTTTTTAATTTCTTCTAACAATTCAAATACTTTGTAAAGGCTTCTAACTTCAAGGAAAACTAATGACCAATACAATGCTATGAAAAGGGGGTTGGTGGTGAATTATTCCCACGTCATCCGCATCCGCCTATTCGTCAACAGTGTTCGCTTTGTTCTAGATTCAGACTTCGTTATGCCTGCCACACTAAACCAAAGGTCTTTCCGAGGTCAGAGAGTCCCAACGTGCCTCAGTTCCCAACTGAGCAGCACACATGTCCTAAAGACACTGATTTTCCGAAAGGAGTGACAGCAATAGCATGAATCCTTACTAAGTACTACTAACCACCTTCAAACGGCCAGACTAAAAAATCAAGTGATCAAGAGATATCATACTAATTCCTATAGACATACCCGGGTATTTTAGTTGGCCTAGCAACCATCATGAAGGCAAAGCTTTATCACCTAAGAGCAATCCAGCCAGATGCACCATAGACCGGTCACAGGGACTGGTCAAGCATTACAGATAGAGAGAGAGAGAGAGGTGACTGTATTTACTATTTATAGGGTACTTCATTGACTGGTGGGTGGCCAGTTGGGGATGTTAATTAAACTTGTCGCTTTTTCAGCGTCATGCATCACATCTATAGGCTGTAAATGTTAATGACCGAGCGCTGGGTGGGAGGAGTTAACTATGGTACAGTGACGGTGGTGGTGTACCGGCACCACTATGGTACATTGACAGTGGTGGTGTACCAGCACCACTATGGTACAGTGACAGTGGTGGTGTACCAGCACCACTATGATAGTGACGATGGTGGTGTACCAGCACCACTATGGTACTGTCCAAACTCTGATATGGACAGTCTTACTTTAAGTATTACATTAAGTATTTAGTATTAAGTTTGTGGGATCAATGGTTATATAGAATAATTAAGAAGTTAATAATTATGTTCTATATTGGATATTGGGTAGTCTATCATTCTTATGAACTTAGGTAATTATAATTGGGTGGGAAAATATATACCTACCCATTTGCGCATGCGTGATATTGGCGGACCTCTCACGAATATTGTGAGGGTCCTGCACTCTCTACCTAGCCGCCACCACAACCAGACCGTCTGCTTACACTCTCGTGTTTCACCTCACTTTTCGCCCCATTAGTGATAGTACTTAACTCATCAATTCTCCATCTATCCATACTAATCCATAGATCATTAATCATCATTCCCATCAATCATTAAGTATAGTGGCCCCCTTCTTCATGTAATCATTCCCTAACCTTTAGACTAACCCTCTCGCTTCTGTGATGCCATCATTCGATCATAGCCTTGGTATAACAAGGCTCTTAGGCTCTACAACACTAGTTCTAGTAATAAGGTAATATATTTTATTGTATGGTATTCTAATACAGTCCACTGAACCATCTAACTAACGAATATCCATATAATATATGGTCCTTCACCTGTCCTAGAGTTGTGGCGCCAAGCCGGTGGGCTCCCTTTGTTTGCTGGTCTGTGAGCGTCTGCAGGACTACCCTCTCGCTATTTTTCTCGTCTGTTTCGGCTGCGAGGTTTTTTGTGTATTGCCAGCATGGCGCAAGGCTTCTTTAAGCACGGCGCAGCAGGGGGGGGGACATAGGCGAACATTTTGAGCCAGAGAGGGTTATTTACCCTGGCCTTATAAGAAAGGTGGCCATAATAGGCCATTCATATGTGCGGGATCTGTATGTCGATAAGCCTGTCTACCATCCCCACTACATTGTCAAACCTTTTGCCGCCCCAGGGGCTAAAGTAAGCACTTTAAGGAGTACTGGAGTCTGGGAGCAACTACTTAGCTGGCGTCCTAATTTGACATACCTTGTCGTCAGTGGCAACGACATGAAGTCAGGCGTTGCACCAAAGGATTTAGCCAACGAGATCCAGGAGTTGGTTAGGGACATAGAGGATAGGACAGGAGGCCGCTGCTTTATAATAGGAATTGAGAAGCGCCAGAACCCTAGAGGAGTCGAACCCGCCGAGTTTAACAAAATACGTAATTCGGTTAACCAGTGGCTCAAGCGCAACCTGCCATGGACCCGGAGCCGGTACCAGTCCATGAACACCTCAGCAGCTGATTTTGGGTGGGATGGTATCTATCTTACACCGCCCGCCTCGGATCGGCTGTTCCGGGAGATAAGTGAATCGGCTCGGGTCTTCTTTGGAGCAAACGCTGAGGCCCTGCTTGACCAACCTTTGTTGAGATAAATATGCACACTCAGTAAATTTAAATAATTAACCCATAGGCCTATAATGTATTTTTCTGATTAATTGAAAGTTTAATGTGTGTCTTGTTTTTTTTTATTAGGCCTAACTAAATCTAAATTTAAAGATATTTATTGGCTTTTTAAAATTATTAGTAAGTCTTGATGCATCTAATTTAACCCTGTTTTTCAAAATTTCTGTGATAGCCTAACTTTTCAATTTACATTGCGGCATCTAAATTCTAAATTTTGAAGGGTTACATTTGGGTTTTAACTTTAATGATTTCGGCACTCGGCAGGCGCGTACATTTAATTCTACAAGTTCTAATGCCACTCATATTCTGATAGTTTGCCATTTATCCTGTCGCTCGCGTTTAGTGTTAGGTCCGAACCCGAGTTTGATCGGCTATTTATCACCATGTCTTGTTAGTATATCCTTTGTTTTTTTCCCTTTTTATTTCTTGCCGTTGCTCGCGATTAGTGTTAGAACCCGAGTTTGATCGGCATGATAAGTATTGCAATTCGTTTTCCCTCTCGCATTTGGTGTTACTCGCATTTGTTCTCGCTCTTTGATTATCTGTCATTGGTCGCTCGCGTTTAGCTTTAGAACCCGAGTTTGATCGGCGGAAGATTTTCCTGTTTCGAATAAAACTGTCATAAAGGTCTGGGATTTGCATTTTCCATTTGTTTTAGACTAAAGGTGACAATATGGACGCTCTAGCCCAGGGCAAACGCCGTAGGGCAGGTCATAAAGGTTCATTGACTGTCCTGACAGAAGATTTAGATGAGTTCTTGGAAACCGCATCTCGGGTAGAAGTCGAGGCAAAACTGCATAGCGTGCAGACCCAAGTGACCAAGTTTGATGCCAATCAAGAGGTCTTGTTGCCGCTATATTTCTCAGACTCTGAATATTTTCAGTAGAGCCAGGCGGATACCATTTACTTATTCGAGATATATGACTAGTCAACAGGTGAGTCTGAAAGAGTTCTGTGTGGTTACATTGCTGAATAAATTCCCATCACCAGTGAAGGAGACCATTAGGAGGGAGATGGGAGAGCAAAGCCTAGATTACAAGACTTTCACACAGTGTTTTCAGGCAGAATTATATAACATGGTTGGTCAGGACTCCCCAGGAAAGAATATGCCTGTGGCTACGGCTGCATTCGCAACACAGAGTGGTAGTAGCCGTTTCCCATGTAAACTGTGCGGTGGGAATAACCATCCCTGGTATAAATGCTTTAAACATAAAACGGGACCGCTCAAAATTAAAGAGCTCGGCAACTACGACTCTGTGCGGGATGTCTCTCCAGTGATCATGGTAGTAATGGGTGCACTAACCCTAACATCAAAAATTGTAGGTATTGCCAGGGTAAGCACTTTCACTCCCTGTGCCCAAAACAGAGAGAGGCAAGACCGGTAAGTGGAGGTACTACTAGGAAAGAGTCAACACCTACAACCTCAACAACAATGTCTGTAAGTATGAATAAGCAAACTGTGATCCTACCCACAGTTCAGCTGCCTGTAAAGGGTAGACACAGGAAAAGTATAAAAGTCAGATCGCTATTAGACCAATGCTCACAGAGGACCTTCGTGAAGAAATCCGTACTACCGTCCCTTTCATACGAAACCGTGGGGACGGAAGAATTACGGCTTCATGGTTTCACCGGAACTCAAATCCCTCGTGAGTATACTATTGTAGCACTGAAATATTTACATCGGGGTAGGTTCCATCGTCTCGAAGCAATTGTGGTCGAGGATCTTGCCGAACATAAAGGTGAGTCTAGTCTTAGTGCTGAAATGACTAGTTTAAAGCACCATGGCATTAAATTGGCCGATTCATGCGTCACAGAGACAGCACAGCTGGAGGTACTAATTGGTGCCGACTATTACTACAACATAGTGCGACCTGGTTATAAACGGGTAGTTAATTTGGTTTTACTTCCAACCAAATTCGGATATGCACTGAGTGGTTCTTATGCGGCATCCACATCCAGTTCCAATACTGAGGTTGTAACAATTCTAAAAGTGGCAGTAACTCCAGTGGACCAATATATGTCTACTGGACAGTTCCCGTGCAAAGAAGAACTGAATGCTTTGTGGGATTTAGACCACATTGGCATATCACCCAAAGAACATTCGCAAGCTTAACGGCATGCTTTGATCAGTTATGAGGAGACAGTCACCTACGAGCCTGAGAGTCAACAATATCAGGTACGTCTGCCCTGGACTGAATTAAAAGAACAATTGCCCACCAATAAAGGTTTGGCTGTTGGGAGATTACGAGGTCTACAAAAGAGATTTATAGCTGAGCCTAAGTTTTGTGACCAATATTGACAGGTAATTTCTGATCAACTGTCGCGGGGTTTCATCGAGGAGGTTCCTTTCGATGACTCTGTCTCATGTCATTATCTGGCGCATCACGGGGTCGTAAAACAGAGCAAGACTACACCGGTACGTATTGTGTTTGACTGTTCCGCCAAAGTCGTCAAACACAAACCCAGTCTAAACGACTGTCTACATACGGGACCCTCTTTAGTACCGGACCTTGCTCAGGTTATGTTGCGATTCCGTCTGCATCAGTATGCGTGGGTCAGTGACATCGAGAAGGCTTTCTTGATGTTGAAACTTCATGAGGATGACAGGGATTACACTAGGTTTATGTGGCCGAAAGATCCTCTACATTTAGATTCTCCTCTAATCTGTTATTGGTTCAGGGTTGTCCTTTTCGGGGCGACCTGTTCTCAATTTCTCCTTAACGCGACCATCCTTAAGCATCTTTTTCTTGTTGATGCAGACCCGGAGTTGGTGCAGGAAATTAGGGCCGGGCTATACATCGATAACCTCCAAGGTACGGGGGATAATGAAAGTTCCCTCGTCCATGCTTACGATATGGCTCGTGAAGTAAAGGGTAATGCCCATTTATTCCTGCGCCAATGGGCCACAAATAGTCCCGTCTTGAGAAAGGTGTTGCAGAAGGATGGTGTTGCTGCGGAACAACAGGATTTGGTGAGAGTACTTGGCCTGGTTTGGAAAACTGACTGATTCTCTTTCCTTTGGAGTTCAGTATGCTCCTTTTGAACAGGTTACAAAGCGTGAGTGTTAAAGGTTTGCTGCCAAACTCTTTGATCCTTTGGGTGTTGTGTTGCCAGTATCAATAAGGTCTCGAATCTTTCTCCAACAATTGTGGAGACTGAAATTGGGTTGGGACGATGAACTCTCTGTGGACTTGCAAGCGGAATAGCGGGGGATAGTGGATGACATGGTTCTCTGTAGTTGTATTGAGTTCTCTAGGAGGATCTGTTTCAGAAAGACTATTTCCCTGCATGCATTTGCTGACGCAAGCAGTGTCGCTTACGGGACTGCTATATATCTAGTCAATCCAGAGGGTTGCCACTTGGTCATGGCAAAGGTTAAGGTGGCCCCCATCAAGACCCTTTCCATCCCTAAATTGGAATTGACTGCAGTTCTGCTAGCCGCCAGAATGATTAACTTCGTTGAGAATGCCTATAAAGAAACACTTCATATCTCTGAAACCCATGTGTGGAGTGACAGTCAAATTACGCTACACTGGATTCACAGTCAAAAGAAACTGCCAGTGTATGTCACTAACCGCATCGACGAGATACATGCCCTAGTCCCGACTGCTTATTTCCGGTATGTGTCGACTAAAGAGAACCCAAGTGATATGGTATCTCGAGGCGTGTCTGCTAAATGTTTGAGTTCTTCTGCGTTCTGGTGGAATGGGCCTCCTTGGCTCCCGAAACCCGATAGATGGCCAGAGAATATAGATCTCCAACAGCAGCCCGCTGGTATCGTGACCCAAATTGTAGGCACGGTACCACAAGATGACACGCAGTTATGGGACTGGCACAAATATAGCAGCTATGAAAGATTGCAGCGTGTCACAGCACGGGTGATACGTTTCGTAAATAATTTGAAGGCAAGAAGAAATAGCCTGCCCCCCACAGGTAGTGCTCATTTCAACGTACATGAAATTAGAGCTGCAGATAATGTTTTACTCAAATTATGCCAAAAAGAGGCCTATTTGCAGGAACTTGAAATAATGGTGAAGGGTAAACAGTCCAGAAATAACTTAATCAACCAGTTAGGACTACACCTGAAGGGAGGTATAATTCATTGTGGAGGCAGATTGAGGTTAGCAGCTATCTCAGAATCGTACAAGTATCCTAAACTTCTGTCCTCCAAACATCCCTTGACCCACCTGATAATTGATCGGTGCCATCGGCTCTGTTGCCATTACGGGGTCGGTCACGTGGTTACCTACGTTCATCAAAAATGGTGGGTGCCTAAACTCAGGCAGGTGGTGAAAAGCGTACTGGGTAAATGTCTGAAATGTCGTCGGGTAAAAGGTAAGCCCTACGACTATGCAGGACTGCCACCTTTACCAGCCCTGCAAACCACCCCTGAAGACCTGTATTAGGTCACTGGGGTGGACTATAGCAGAGCAATCCCGATCAAGGACTAGCCGACCATAAAGGCTTACATGCTTTTATTTACTTGCGCAGTCACCAGAGCGATTCACATCGAAATAGTCACCAACCTCACTTGTGACTGTTTCCTCCACGCATTCAGGAGGTTTTGTAGTCGACAGGGATTTCCCCGGATCATTTTAAGTGACAATGCCAGCACTTTTGTTGGGCCTCTGGGTACTTATCGGACATTTGTAATCACCCTAAAGTTCAGTCCCACCTTGGCAGTGTTCAATGTGAGTGGCGGTTTATCCCGGCTAGGGCGCCGTGGTTCGGCACTATACGGGAAAAGGCCATCGGCATTGTCAAGGCGGGGTTGAAGAAGGTGTTTGTAGGAATTGACTTCTCTACTGTTGGAAATTGAGGCCACTATCAATGATCGTCCCTTATTTTATGCTTCCGGCGACCTAGGGGATCTTACCCCAGTAACACCCTCTGTGTTGGTGCGGGGTCATCAGTTGCGGGATCTTCCTGATGATAATGAAGTAGAGGATGGGTTGGAAGATCCAGACTACATAAATAAAGATGTCATTTCAGCCAGATATCAATATATTCGCAAACTGTCGAAAGATGTCTGGCGACGCTGGTCTAACGAGTATCTGGTGACCCTCGGAGAGGCGCATAAGTGTAAGCTGAGACCAATAAATGGTCGGTGGCCAGGTATCGGTGATGTCGTCATCATCCATGATGAGGGTCCGCGAGCTTTTTGGAAGTTGGGCCGTATTGTCGAGTTATTACCCGGTCAGGACGGAGAAGTCAGAGTGGCTAGAGTCCGGACGAAGACGGGAACATATACGCGGCCGACTGTCCGTCTGTACCCTCCTGAGGGGGACATTGAGTGCAAAGAGGACTCCTCGGAGACACCTGGAGACATTCCCACAGGGGCTACCTCGACCGATCAACCGGTCAACGTACCCAGTGGACGTCCTAGTCGACAGGCGGCTCAAGCCTCCTCCCAATCATGGCGGATAAAATAGCCTCCGGGCTTTTGTAGATATTGTATTATATAATCCTGGTGGTGGGAATGTGTCCAAACTCTGATATGGACAGTCTTACTTTAAGAATTACATTAAGTATTTAGTATTAAGTTTGTGGGATCAATAGTTATATAGAATAATTAAGAAGTTAATAATTATGTTCTATATTGGATATTGGGTAGTCTATCATTCCTATGAACTTAGGTAATTATAATTGGGTGGGAAAATATATACCTACCCATTTGCACATGCGTGATATTGGCAGACCTATCGCGAATATTGTGAGGGTCCTGCACTCTCTACCTAGCCGCCACCACAACCAGACCGTCTGCTTACAATCTCGTGTTTCACCTCACATTTCGCCCCATTAGTGATAGTACTTAGCTCATCAATTCTCCATCTATCCATACTAATCCACAGATCATTAATGATCATTCCCATCAATCATCAACCCATTAATATCGGGGCCCGACTTAAGTCCATATGGAGAACACCAGCCCAAAGAGCGGGGGCCGACTTTAGTCCGTGTGCAATTTTGGCGCAATATGGGCTCTGAGAGAGAGACGGGCGGCGGGAGGAGCATAGGTCCGGGTCTGACTGCTCGGCACGGCTGGGGCGAGCGTACCGACATCTAATCCACACACATCCACCCTCCCAGCCTCGCCATACACGGAAATAAGTACAGAAATGACCTTATTTTTTAGCGATTATTCACTCGCGTTGCACGATCGTTGCAAGAGAACGCGTGATTGTAGGAGGATGGTTCTGGTGTCATTGGAAAGCTGAATTTACGCCCTTTCAGGGATACATAACTGTATTATGCTCTGGCTCTTGTTTATGCATGAAAAAGAGCACGGAAACAAGGCCATTTCGGGTAAGACTCCCAGCTGGGCAGTACATGGAAATTCTTTACCGACCCACACTTTAAGCGTTAAGTATAGTGGCCCCCTTCTTCATGTAATCATTCCCTAACCTTTAGACTAACCATCTCGCTTCTGTGACGCCATCATTCGATCATAGCCTTGGTATAACAAGCCTCTTAGGCTCTACAACACTAGTTCCAGTAATAAGGTAATATATTTTATTGTATGGTATTCTAATACAGTCCACTGAACCATCTAACTAACGAATATCCATATGTACAGTGACAGTGGTGGTGTACCAGCACCACTATGGTACAGTGACGGTGGTGGTGTGCCAGCACCACTATGGTACAGTGACAGTGGTGGTATACTGGCACCAGTATGGTACAGTGACGGTGGTGGTGTACCGGCACCACTATGGTACAGTGATGGTGGTTGTTTACCAGCACCACTATGGTACAGTGATGGTAGTGGTTTACCGGCACTACTATGGTACAGTGAGAGTTGTGGGGTACTGGCACCACTATGATACAGTGAAGGTGGTGGTGTACCAACACCACTATGGTACAGTGACGGTGGTGGTTTACCGGCACCACTTAGGTACATTGACAGTAGTAGTTCACTGGCACCACTATAATACAGTGATGGTGGTGGTGTACCGGCACCACTTTGGTACAGTGACAGTGGTGGTGTACCAGCACCACTATGGTACAGTGACGGTGGTGGTGTACCAGCACCACTATGGTACAGTGACAGTGGTGGTGTACCAGCACCACTATGGTACAGTGACAGTGGTGGTGTACCAGCACCACTATGGTACAGTGACAGTGGTGGTGTGCCAGCACCATTATGGTACAGTGACGGTGGTAGTGTTCCGGCACCACTTTGGTACATTGACAGTAGAGGTTCACTGGCACCACTATAATACAGTGATGGTGGTGGTGTACCGGCACCACTTTGGTACAGTGACAGTGGTGGTGTACCAGCACCACTATGGTACAGTGACGGAGGTGGTGTACCAGCACCACTATGGTACAGTGACAGTGGTGGTGTACCAGCACCACTATGGTACAGTGACAGTGGTGGTGTACCAGCACCACTATGGTACAGTGACAGTGGTGGTGTGCCAGCACCTCTATGGTACAGTGACGGTGGTGGTGTACCGGAACCACTTTGGTACAGTGACAGTGGTGGTGTACCGCCACCACTATGATACAGTGATGGTGGTGGTGTACCAACACCACTATGGTACAGTGACAGTGGTGGTGTACCGGCACCACTTTGGTACAGTGACAGTGGTGGTATACTCGCACCACTATGGTACAGTGATGTTGGTGGTGTACCGGCACCACTATGGTACAGTGACGGTGGTGGTGTACCGGCACCACTATGGTACAGTGATGTTGGTGGTGTACTGGCACCACTATGGTACAGTGACAGTGATGGTGTGTCGGCACCACTATGGTACAGTGACGGTGGTGGTGTATCGGTGTAACAGCGCATTTTGAGCGACTGTACACTCTAGGGTAACTCATATAATCACTTGTATAACTCACACCCTTATAACAGTTATTCACTTACTTAAGTATACTACTGTACATTCAAATTGGGCATGAACTCCCCTATAGAATATCATCCCACCTATAAAGGCCTTGGTACAATTCATGCAAGCTAAGCAGGGGTTCTCACGCTCCCTTCAGAGAATTGCAGCAATACCAAGATGATTGCTAGCAACTAGTAACGTGTCACTCACAACTGATAAAGCCGGCGGCACCATGGTCACCCAGTAGCAGTTCAGATAGCCCCATGGAAGGTCGAACCCTTGACAGGCCTAGGTAAAATATTACAGTGACGTATACAGTGACAAGTGCGATCCGGTGCGATATTTAGTGTGTGTACCGTTTATCTATTTTCGCTATTCTTAATTCATCTATTCTTTACAGGAAGGAAATACAGATTACAGGAATAATAGCTCAATCTAGTTTTTAACCAGCTTACTGCTTTTAATTAGGTAGATACTTCACTGCTGGGCAATACAGAATCTACACAGACCTTTTACCTATTTACAAACCGCATAGTCTATATTTCTGTTAATAAAACTATATAGTAAAGCCACCAGCGTCTTTGCTTCAAATCAATTACCTCTAAGATTTACCTTTCAACATGTTTTTACAGTGATAACCTGGACTACAAGCATTACAAGGAAAATCAAGATAAGAGGCAAAAAGGTATCAAAACAGTTTAATCCTCCCCGATACATAAGTGGATGGCAGCTTATTGGGATACGTGTTTCTTAATAAAACACACACACTACCACAGACGGTGGTAGTGTACCAGCACCACTATGGTACAGTGACAGTGGTGGTGAACCGGCAACACTATGGTACAGTGGCAGTGGTGGGGTACACGCACCACTATGGTACAGTGATGGTGGTGTACCAGCAACACTATGGTACAGTGACAGTGGTGGTGTACCAGCACCACTATGGTACAGTGACAGTGGTGGTGAACCGGCACCACTATGGTACAGTGACAGTGGTGTTGTACCGGCACCACTATGATACAGTGATGGTGGTGGCATATCAGTACCACTATGGTACAGTGACAGTGTTGGTGTACCAGCACCACTATGGTACAGTGACAGTGGTGGCTTACCGGCACCACTACAGTGAGACAGTGAGAGTTATGGGGTAGCGGCACCACTATGATACATTGACGGTGGTGATGTACCAACACCACTATGGTACAGTGAAGGTGGTGGTTTACCGGCACCACTTTGGTACATTGACAGTAGTGGTTCACTGGCACCACTATAATACAGTGATGGTGGTGGAGCACCGGAACCACTTTGATACAGTGACAGTGGTGGTGTACCAGCACCACTATGGTACAGTGGCGGTGGTGGTGTACCAGCACCACTATGGTACAGTGACGGTGGTGGTGTACCAGCACCACTATGGTACAGTGAGAATTGTGGGGTACCGGCACCACTATGGTACAGTGATAGTGGTGGTGGAACTGGCAACACTATGGTACAGTGGCAGTGGTGGAGTACAGGCACCGCTATAGTACAGTGACAGTGGTGGTGTACCAGCACCACTATGGTACAGTGACAGTGGTGTCGTACCAGCATCACTATGGTACAGTGATGGTGGTGGTGTATCAGTACCACTATGGTACAGTGACGGTGGTGGTGTACCAGCACCACTATGGTACAGTGACAGTGGTGGCTTACCAGCACCACTTTGGTTCATTGACAGTAGTGTTTCACTGGCACCAGTATAGTACAGTGATGGTGGTGATGTACCGGCACCACTATAGTACAGTGATGGTGGTGGTGTACCGGCACCACTTTGGTACAGTGACAGTGGTGTGTGCCAGCACCACTATGGTACAATGGCGGTGGTGGTGTACCAGCACCACTATGGTACAGTGATGGTGGTGGTGTACCCGCACCACTATAGTACAGTGATGGTGGTGGTGTACCAGCACCACTATGGTACAGTGATGGTGGTGGTGTACCCGCACCACTATAGTACAGTGATGGTGGTGGTGTACCCGCACCACTATGGTACAGTGATGGTGGTGGTGTACCAGCACCACTATAGTACAGTGATGGTGGTGATGTACCGGCACCACTATAGTACAGTGATGGTGGTGGTGTACCGGCACCACTTTGGTACAGTGACAGTGGTGGTGTGCCAGTACCACTATGGTACAATGGCGGTGGTGGTGTACCAGCACCACTATGGTACAGTGATGGTGGTGGTGTACCCGCACCACTATGGTACAGTGAGAATTGTGGGGTACCGGCACCACTATGATACAGTGATGGTGGTGGTTTACCAACACCACTATGGTACAGTGACAGTGGTGGTGTGCCAGCACCACTATGGTACAGTAACAGTGGTGGTGTACCGGCACCACTTTGGTACAGTGACAGTGGTGGTATACTCGCACCACTATGGTACAGTGATGTTGGTGGTGTACCGGCACCACTATGGTACAGTGGCAGTGGTGGTGTACCAGCACCACTATGGTACAGTGATGGTGGTTGTGCTCCTGCACCACTATGGTACAGTTAATTTGGGTGGTGTACCGGTACCACTATGATACAGTGACAGTTGTGGTGTGTCGGCACCACTATGGTACAGTGACGGTGGTGGTATACCAGCACCACTATGGTACAGTGACGGTGGTGGTGTATCAGCACCACTATGGTACAGTGACGGTGGTGGTGTATCAGTACCACTATGGTACAGTGACGCTGGTGGTGTGTCGGCACCACTATGGTACAGTGACAGTGTGGTTTACTGGCACCACTATGGTACAGTGATGGTGGTGATGTACCGGCACCACTATAGTACAGTGATGGTGGTGGTGTACCGGCACCACTTTGGTACAGTGACAGTGGTGGTGTGCCAGCACCACTATGGTACAATGGCGGTGGTGGTGTACCAGCACCACTATGGTACAGTGATGGTGGTGGTGTAACCGCACCACTATAGTACAGTGATGGTGGTGGTGTACCCGCACCACTATAGTACAGTGATGGTGGTGGTGTACCCGCACCACTATGGTACAGTGATGGTGGTGGTGTACCAGCACCACTATAGTACAGTGATGGTGGTGATGTACCGGCACCACTATAGTACAGTGATGGTGGTGGTGTACCAGCACCACTTTGGTACAGTGACAGTGGTGGTGTGCCAGCACCACTATGGTACAATGGCGGTGGTGGTGTACCAGCACCACTATGTACAGTGATGGTGGTGGTGTACCCGCACCACTATGGTACAGTGAGAATTGTGGGGTACCGGCACCACTATGATACAGTGAAGGTGGTGGTTTACCAACACCACTATGGTACAGTGACAGTGGTGGTGTGCCAGCACCACTATGGTACAGTAACAGTGGTGGTGTACCGGCACCACTTTGGTACAGTGACAGTGGTGATATACTCGCACCACTATGGTACAGTGATGTTGGTGGGGTACCGGCACCACTATGGTACAGTGATAGTGGTGGTGTACAGGCACCACTATGGTACAGTGATGGTGGTTGTGCTCCTGCACCACTATGGTACAGTTAATTTGGTGGTGTACCGGTACCACTATGATACAGTGACAGTTGTGGTGTGTCGGCACCACTATGGTACAGTGACGGTGGTGGTATACCAGCACCACTATGGTACAGTGACGGTGGTGGTGTATCAGCACCACTATGGTACAGTGACGGTGGTGGTGTATCAGTACCACTATGGTACAGTGACGGTGGTGGTGTGTCGGCACCACTATGTACAGTGACGGTGGTGGTATACCAGCACCACAATGGTACAGTGACAGTGGTGGTGTATCAGCACCACTATGGTACAGTGACGGTGGTGGTGTATCAGTACCACTATGGTACAGTGGCAGTGGTCGTATACTGGCACCATTATGGTACAGTGACGTTGGTGGTGTACCGGCACCACTATGGTACAGTGACAGTAGTGGTATACCAGCACCAC
>JBAKBP010018795.1:0-45963 GCA_037953745.1 Lithodes maja
GTATGTACAATACACATAATATCATGTACAGTAAGTACAATACACATAATATCATGTACAGTATGTACAATACACATCATATCATGTACAGTAAGTACAATACACATAATATCATGTACAGTATGTACAATATACATAATATCATGTACAGTATGTACAATACACATAATATCATGTACAGTAAGTACAATACACATAATATCATGTACAGTATGTACAATACACATAATATCATGTACAGTATGTACAATACACATAATATCATGTACAGTATGTACAATATACATAATATCATGTACAGTATGTACAATACACATAATATCATGTACAGTATGTACAATACACATAATATCATGTACAGTATGTACAATACACATAATATCATGTACAGTATGTACAATACACATAATATCATGTACAGTATGTACAATACACATAATATCATGTACAGTATGTACAATACACATAATATCATGTACAGTATGTACAATACACATAATATCATGTACAGTATGTACAATACACATAATATCATGTACAGTATGTACAATACACATAATATCATGTACAGTATGTACAATACACATAATATCATGTACAGTATGTACAATACACATAATATCATGTACAGTATGTACAATACACATAATATCATGTACAGTATGTACAATACACATAATATCATGTACAGTATGTACAATACACATAATATCATGTACAGTATGTACAATACACATAATATCATGTACAGTATGTACAATACACATAATATCATGTACAGTATGTACAATACACATAATATCATGTACAGTATGTACAATACACATAATATCATGTACAGTATGTACAATACACATAATATCATGTACAGTATGTACAATACACATAATATCATGTACAGTATGTACAATACACATAATATCATGTACAGTATGTACAATACACATAATATCATGTACAGTATGTACAATACACATAATATCATGTACAGTATGTACAATACACATAATATCATGTACAGTATGTACAATACACATAATATCATGTACAGTAAGTACAATACACATAATATCATGTACAGTATGTACAATACACATAATATCATGTACAGTATGTACAATACACATAATATCATGTACAGTATGCACAATACACATAATATCATGTACAGTATGTACAATACACATAATATCATGTACAGTATGTACAATACACATAATATCATGTACAGTATGTACAATACACATAATATCATGTACAGTATGTACAATACACATAATAGGGGACCCAAGATAGGATGAGGAAGTAAGCCATCAGGATACCCTGTATCACACACAATGGAATAGACGGGTCAATATATAGTTGTACATCAATATATTTGATACAAAATGTTATTTGTTAATGGATTCTGGCACTTTTGGGCATGCTAAACAATATACTAAAAATCGAATTGATACGAAGCCTTTTCCAAGATGGCGTCCTAGATGGCGCGTAAATGTATGGATGAACGTAATAAAAAGGTATGCAACAATTTTATTTAAATGGATTCTGGTATTATTGTGTATGTTGAATTACGTACCAAAAATCTAGTTGATTCCGACCCAGGAAATGGGGTAAGTTTCAAGATGGCATTCAAGAAGACGGCAGAGAGTTAACAATAGCTATATACCAATTACTATTCAACATAGACGGCAGGGAGTTAACAATAGCTATATACCAATTACTATTCAACATAGACGGCAGGGAGTTAACAATAGCTATATACCAATTACTATTCAACATAGACGGCAGGGAGTTAACAATAGCTATATACCAATTACTATTCAACATAGACGGCAGGGAGTTAACAATAGCTATATACCAATTACTATTCAACATAGACGGCAGGGAGTTAACAATAGCTATATACCAATTACTATTCAACATAGACGGCAGGGAGTTAACAATAGCTATATACCAATTACTATTCAACATAGATGGCAGGGAGTTAACAATAGCTATACACCAATTACTATTCAACATAGACGGCAGGGAGTTAACAATAGCTATATACCAATTACTATTCAACATAGACGGTAGGGAGTTAACAATAGCCATATACCAATTACTATTCAACATAGACGGCAGGGAGTTAACAATAGCTATACACCAATTACTATTCAACATAGACGGCAGGGAGTTAACAATAGCTATATACCAATTACTATTCAATATAGACGGCAGGGAGTTAACAATAGCTATATACCAATTACTATTCAACATAGACGGCAGGGAGTTAACAATAGCTATATACCAATTACTATTCAACATAGATGGCAGGGAGTTAACAATAGCTATACACCAATTACTATTCAACATAGACAGCAGGGAGTTAACAATAGCTATATACCAATTACTATTCAACATAGACGGCAGGGAGTTAACAATAGCTATATACCAATTACTATTCAACATAGACGGCAGGGAGTTAACAATAGCTATATACCAATTACTATTCAACATAGATGGCAGGGAGTTAACAATAGCTATATACCAATTACTATTCAATATAAACAGCAGGGAGTTAACAATAGCTATATACCAATTACTATTCAACATAGACGGCAGGGAGTTAACAATAGCTATATAACAATTACTATTCAACATAGACGGCAGGGAGTTAACAATAGCTATATACCAATTACTATTCAACATAGACGGCAGGGAGTTAACAATAGCTATATACCAATTACTATTCAATATAGACGGCAGGGAGTTAACAATAGCTATATACCAATTACTATTCAATATAAACAGCAGGGAGTTAACAATAGCTATATACCAATTACTATTCAACATAGACGGCAGGGAGTTAACAATAGCTATACACCAATTACTATTCAACATAGACGGCAGGGAGTTAACAATAGCTATATACCAATTACTATTCAACATAGACGGCAGGGAGTTAACAATAGCCATATACCAATTACTATTCAACATAGACGGCAGGGAGTTAACAATAGCTATATACCAATTACTATTCAACATAAACAGCAGGGAGTTAACAATAGCTATATACCAATTACTATTCAACATAGACGGCAGGGAGTTAACAATAGCTATATACCAATTACTATTCAACATAGATGGCAGGGAGTTAACAATAGCTATATACCAATTACTATTCAACATAGATGGCAGGGAGTTAACAATAGCTATACACCAATTACTATTCAACATAGACAGCAGGGAGTTAACAATAGCTATATACCAATTACTATTCAACATAGACGGTAGGGAGTTAACAATAGCTATATACCAATTACTATTCAATATAGACGGCAGGGAGTTAACAATAGCTATATACCAATTACTATTCAACATAGATGGCAGGGAGTTAACAATAGCTATATACCAATTACTATTCAACATAGATGGCAGGGAGTTAACAATAGCTATATACCAATTACTATTCAACATAGACAGCAGGGAGTTAACAATAGCTATATACCAATTAATATTCAACATAGATGGCAGGGAGTTAACAATTGCTATATACCAATTACTATTCAACATAGATGGCAGGGAGTTAACAATAGCTATATACCAATTACTATTCAACATAGACGGCAGGGAGTTAACAATAGCTATATACCAATTACTATTCAACATAGACGGCAGGGAGTTAACAATAGCTATATACCAATTACTATTCAATATAAACAGCAGGGAGTTAACAATAGCTATATACCAATTACTATTCAACATAGACGGCAGGGAGTTAACAATAGCTATATACCAATTACTATTCAACATAGACGGCAGGGAGTTAACAATAGCTATATACCAATTACTATTCAACATAGATGGCAGGGAGTTAACAATTGCTATATACCAATTACAATTCAACATAGACGGCAGGGAGTTAACAATAGCTATATACCAATTACTATTCAACATAGACGGCAGGGAGTTAACAATAGCTATATACTAATTACTATTCAATATAAACAGCAGGGAGTTAACAAAAGCTATATACCAATTACTATTCAACATAGACGGCAGGGAGTTAACAATAGCTATATACCAATTACTATTCAACATAGACGGCAAGGAGTTAACAATAGCTATATACCAATTACTATTCAACATAGATGGCAGGGAGTTAACAATAGCTATACACCAATTACTATTCAACATAGACAGCAGGGAGTTAACAATAGCTATATACCAATTACTATTCAACATAGATGGCAGGGAGTTAACAATAGCTATATACCAATTACTATTCAACATAGATGGCAGGGAGTTAACAATAGCTATATACCAATTACAATTCAACATAGACGGCAGGGAGTTAACAATAGCTATATACCAATTACTATTCAACATAGACGGCAGGGAGTTAACAATAGCTATATACTAATTACTATTCAATATAAACAGCAGGGAGTTAACAAAAGCTATATACCAATTACTATTCAACATAGACGGCATGGAGTTAACAATAGCTATATACCAATTACTATTCAACATAGACGGCAGGGAGTTAACAATAGCTATATACCAATTACTATTCAACATAGACGGCAGGGAGTTAACAATAGCTATACACCAATTACTATTCAACATAGACGGCAGGGAGTTAACAATAGCTATACACCAATTACTATTCAACATAGATGGCAGGGAGTTAACAATAGCCATATACCAATTACTATTCAACATAGATGGCAGGGAGTTAACAATAGCTATACACCAATTACTATTCAACATAGACGGCAGGGAGTTAACAATAGCTATATACCAATTACTATTCAACATAGACGGCAGGGAGTTAACAATAGCCATATACCAATTACTATTCAACATAGACGGCAGGGAGTTAACAATAGCTATACACCAATTACTATTCAACATAGACGGCAGGGAGTTAACAATAGCTATATACCAATTACTATTCAATATAGACGGCAGGGAGTTAACAATAGCTATATACCAATTACTATTCAACATAGACGGCAGGGAGTTAACAATAGCTATATACCAATTACTATTCAACATAGATGGCAGGGAGTTAACAATAGCTATACACCAATTACTATTCAACATAGACAGCAGGGAGTTAACAATAGCTATATACCAATTACTATTCAACATAGATGGCAGGGAGTTAACAATAGCTATATACCAATTACTATTCAACATAGATGGCAGGGAGTTAACAATAGCTATATACCAATTACTATTCAACATAGACGGCAGGGAGTTAACAATAGCTATACACCAATTACTATTCAACATAGATGGCAGGGAGTTAACAATAGCCATATACCAATTACTATTCAACATAGACGGCAGGGAGTTAACAATAGCTATACACCAATTACTATTCAACATAGACGGCAGGGAGTTAACAATAGCTATATACCAATTACTATTCAACATAGACGGCAGGGAGTTAACAATAGCCATATACCAATTACTATTCAACATAGACGGCAGGGAGTTAACAATAGCTATACACCAATTACTATTCAACAAAGACGGCAGGGAGTTAACAATAGCTATATACCAATTACTATTCAATATAGACGGCAGGGAGTTAACAATAGCTATATACCAATTACTATTCAACATAGACGGCAGGGAGTTAACAATAGCTATATACCAATTACTATTCAACATAGATGGCAGGGAGTTAACAATAGCTATACACCAATTACTATTCAACATAGACAGCAGGGGTTAACAATAGCTATATACCAATTACTATTCAACATAGACGGCAGGGAGTTAACAATAGCTATACACCAATTACTATTCAACATAGATGGCAGGGAGTTAACAATAGCTATATACCAATTACTATTCAACATAGACGGCAGGGAGTTAACAATAGCTATATACCAATTACTATTCAACATAGATGGCAGGGAGTTAACAATAGCTATATACCAATTACTATTCAACATAGACGGCAGGGAGTTAACAATAGCTATATACCAATTACTATTCAACATAGACGGCAGGGAGTTAACAATAGCTATATACCAATTACTATTCAACATAGACGGCAGGGAGTTAACAATAGCTATATACCAATTACTATTCAACATAGACGGCAGGGAGTTAACAATAGCTATATACCAATTACTATTCAACATAGACGGCAGGGAGTTAACAATAGCTATATACCAATTACTATTCAACATAGACGGCAGGGAGTTAACAATAGCTATATATCAATTACTATTCAACATAGATGGCAGGGAGTTAACAATAGCTATAAATCAATTACTATTCAACATAGATGGCAGGGAGTTAACAATAGCTATAAATCAATTACTATTCAACATAGATGGCAGGGAGTTAACAATAGCTATAAATCAATTACTATTCAACATAGATGGCAGGGAGTTAACAATAGCTATATATCAATTACTATTCAACATAGAGAGGTGTCTAACCCTAGGTTTAAAGGTTTAAGGAATCCGAATAAATCAGTAAAATTATCATCCCTTAATTATGTATAGTTATATAATTTTGCGGCCCATTGTTCTGATCCACTAAATTAACTATGTCAAATGGTATTCAACCTAGAGAAGTATTATCAGTGTGCATACGTAGGTCTAAAGCACCCATGTTTTTTTTCTTCAGTTACTTACATTACTGCAAAATAATCGGGTAAACCTGGTAAACCAGGTTTAGCAGGTTTTTCGCCTAGTTTGTATGGGCTAGTTGTGGTATATCAGGCTTTCGTAAAACGTGCCTGGCTTCAAAGAGGGCAGGAGGAAAAAGGACTGTGTTCGTAACTCATAACCTCTCCCAAAGATAGCTCTCCAGTTTTGGTGACTACCAGGAAATGTTGGAAAAGAAGTGTGGAATCAATTGTTCAATCAGGAGCGACTGGATAGCTGACGTTTCTCCCAGGGTTCTGGCTTTATCTTCTCAGCGAGAATGTGAATGCAGACTGTCAGATAATTCTGCACATGATGTTGCATCCAACGGACTCATATTCCTGCTTCTCTAAGTTGACTACTATTTGACAGAGCCAGTTTAGTGGATCAGGAGAATGGGCCACAATATTATATTTCAATTCATAATTAACGGATGATAATTGTATTGATTTGTTCGGAGTCCTTCAACCTCTAAACCTATAGTTAGGCACCAATACCACCTCTCTCTATTGAATAATTATTAAAATATAGTTATTTTTAACTCCCTGCCGCCTACTTGGACCCCATCTTGGAAATGACCCCGTTTCCTGAGACGGAATCTACTAGATGTTTAGTATGTAATTCAGCATGCACAATAGTTCCAGAATCCATTAAGAAACTTTAACATACATTTTTGTAATGTTCATCCACATCATAATTATTATTTACCCGTCATCTTGGAAGCTTGAAAATGGCCTCGTGTCCAGGGTCAGAATCAACTAGATGTTTAGTATGTTGTTTATCATGCCAAATAGTACCAACATCCATTAGTAAACCTTTTGTATAAAATACTTGGTGTTTAGTGGTTATCTATCGTAAATTGACCCTTCTACAATGTGTGTAGCGTGTTATGGAAAAAAAAAAAATATTGTCTTCATCTACAATAGGTTGTATCCCCAGAATGAACAGTAAAGCATTAGAAATATTCATGAACTGGCGACCAAGTAGGTTGTATGTTATTGACACTAATTTAGGACATTTATATTCTTGCCTGTATATACAGTAGTTATTGGTTTGAAGTCATCTTCTTGTGCGAAAATATGTTGTTGAGTAGATATTTATTTCCTTACACACAAATATTGGGTCACCGAAGGTTGGAACACATTGAGGACATAATAGACATACATTGGATGAATTTCGTTAAATTCGTGTTAATCCATCTTCGTTACGAGAGTTGAATTTGGAAAGATAAGGGTATGATTCAGATATGTATTGTATGTTTAGGGTAGAAAAGATGTTACAGTATTGGTAAAAGTAATCACCATCTTCATTATGACAGTGAATCCGGTTATACACATATATTACATGTTATCATCAAATCCATTTACCATGTGAGACCCTCTAAGCCAGACACCAGGCGGAGGGGAACCGGCCAGGCAAATAATCAGGAACGAAGAATCCGCTTCAGGGACGGATTTATCTGGTTGAAAACGCTTGATCTGGCTTCAAAGCTGATGAAATGGATTGTTGGGTCTCTCTCTCTCTCTCGCGTGATAGGTGAATATTACGATGTTATTCATATACTATATTATGTGCATCAAGTATATCTTACAAATACACATGAGCTATTAACCCAATAATGGCGACTGTCCTCAATAGATCCAGAGCATAAAAAACCCTTAGAAAACACCCCAGTGGCACTCAAAACAAAGCGAATTGTGACTAGATGAGATAATTCCCCTCCATTACTTTCTACCACTCCTACATATGTGTCCCAACCCTCCCCATTCACCTCCTTCCCCCTCCTCATTTATCATCTATTTTTCCTCTTATTCCCCCTTTTATCTGGTAATTTTTGAGCGAATTTCCCCCTCCTGGTCTCTTTAACACGGTTGAGTCCTCTAGAGATCTTTGCAACAAAGAGACTTCTAGTGTAAGGCCTCAGTGTCGCTTGGGAACTGGGAGAGGGTGGATGTACGCTGCTCCCCCTGCTCTTGCCTCATGAATGGACCGGTCGGCAATAATACGTCTTTTTCACCACCCCAAATACTATTCCCACTTCTTTAATTGCTCTAAAATGTGCATATGTTCATATTAAAAGCAAAATAGGTGCATATGAATAAGTAGAAATTATATACTGTATAATATGTTACATATGATGATTTTTCATCAGAATAAAACCAAATATCTTTGCTTGGCGGGAGTGTTTGAACTATCATGGCTACGCAGTTTAGAGGTTAAATTATTATATATATTCTCAGCCGGTCTCGAACCACCGACAGTCAGGACGAGTGTCCATGCTTTAATCCGTGGTGTAGTGGATTAAATCATGGAGACTCTTCTTGACTATCGGTGGTTCGAGTCCGGCTGGGAGTATATAATCCTTGGGTAAAGGAGTAAGGGTTGGCGTCCTGGGCAGTTTAGAGCCGGTGTCCTGGGGATGATAATTTTCCCTTGCCAGCTTTCTACTATGAGATACCCAACTATCAGAACCCTAATATGACTAGTGAGAATGTAAGACTGATTGATTGACTAATAGCAAGTATGGCAACACAAACACAAGGTCATATGGTGCTGGACAAGCTAAAATATATGCGGAAAAACTTAAAACTTCATGACTAATGTTAGATATCAATGTAAAAGCAATGCAATCCTAAATAAGGAAAGAGGCTAGCCTCCATAAACAATATTCCATCGTCTCCAGGGGTACCAGGCTCCCCCCCAAACATCGAAGATAGACATCTGCCTTCCGGTGCCGCAATAGCAACCTTCGACACTAGTCGGCCAAACCGGGATATTCAACCAACAAGCATCTGACAGTAAGAGGAACCAGACAGTCATCACAGAATGGCTGTATGCTGCCACTCATAATGAACTGGTGTGTGAGCCTGATATGTCCAATGTGGAGGCCTGCCAGAGCAGTCTCAAACTTGTGGGGCATGGTAGAGCAAACTTTTGGAGAGACTACCTTCGTAACTTCTCGGAGCTTGTTGACAGTAACAGAATCATACCGTGACTGCCAGCAAGCACAAACAGAAAACACGAGTGGAGTACGAAGACCAGTAGCAGGCCTAGGGTACTGTTCATTTGCATGTGTCAGAGCTGCAGCCTATGCCAATGCATCCACCCTTTTATTACCTCAGTCAGCAACGTGTGCGCGGACCCAACAAAAATTCACTCTTTTCCCTCGATGATGAATGAGGAACAGCCACTCTAAAATAGTTAAACCTATAGGGTGGGAAGAATTTAAGGATTTGAGGGCCATAAGTGCCCCCTGAGTCACTAAAAATAGTAAAAAGATCGTCCTAGTGAGCAAACACCAACTTCAGAGCTAAAATGATGGCAGACATCTTTGCAGCAAAAACGGAGGTAGCTAAAGAAAGACTACCTCCATGGCTGAAATACGGGAACACAACTCCTAAACCAACACCAGAAGCAGATATAGAGCTGTCAGTATACACAGGCACAGAACTACCGTGGCTAGAGAAGAAGAATGTTCTGAAAGCAAATGGAGAGGAGATTGCGGGGCACCGGGAGTCATTCGTGCCTGCAAAACAAATTGTATTTTAGCAATGCATACTGGGTGTTATTAGACAATTTCATAAAAATGTATCTGTGGGAATTAAAAGGGTAAAGACGGTCTCAATTAACCCTCTGACTTCCTTGAAGCTTTACTAATATGAATATAATTGTTTACAAAAAGTCAGATAATGGGAAAGAAACATCTAAGGGAACAATCTTTGGAGCTCGTGGTATTCTAGTCAACCACCCCTGATAAATGTATGTTATCGGGGTTGTCACAGTTACTGCCCATGGTGGAAGTCACAAATCTCTATTTTCTCCAGGTTTATATTTACTGCTAGGTGAACAAAGACATGGAGAGTGAGAGGACTGAATTTTCGTTTCTCGGCGTCAGGTTGCGAAAACATGATTATGGTAGGCAAAGGTTTGACAAATACATAAATTGCTTAGTATAGACAAATTGACACATACAAATACAGACATGGAACACAAACACACATATACACACACATACACAAACACACACACACACACACAGCAACATCTACCACGTGTGTCTGTATAACTTAGGACTACAATTAGTTTGTCCCTAATGATATATATTTTTTAATTTTAATTTCTTAAGTGTTTAGTTTTGTGAGAGCGAGAAATACTCCACACAGTAAGATGTAATATATTAAGGGGAGAAAGGTCGTTTTTCTGGTCCCCCTTCTTCCTCATGTTTAGCCCCATTAGTTTTCAGATAATAAGACGTTCGGCTTATTAGTTTGGCGATTTTATGGCTTTTCGCCCATTTTTTGTTGTTGTTGTCAATATTAAGATTTTTGGTGTCATTTACCTGTCGGCCTTTTCCTGGCGAGCGATAGCGAGCCTGTAATTTAGGAGGAATCGGCCTTCGGCCGGGACATTTTTCTACCAAAAAAATGTACAAACATATGTTGATGGGGGATCCTGGGGTTATTTTTTCTAAGTTTGATGGAGGTTTAGGGATGAAACTAAAAATACAATAAAATGTAAATGAGAAAATCGACCCAAAAATGAACCATCCCAACTTAAAATTACAAATGAAACTCATTGGAAAGGGAACGCTGGTGATATCATGACACATAACGTTGCATGAAGGGAGACAAAAGTGTCCAATAAAACTCCAGTATTTCCATTGTTCTGACTCCGACAGTTTCAGGGGCCAGGTAAATTAGTAATCCGATGATATTCACTGGGGCATATTTGCCGCTTTGAAAACTCATATTCCCGTTCTGTTAGGGGATTTGTTTTCAGTTTATCTTGTAATATACGTTTATTATTGTCTAATTGTCGTTGGCCTTGTCGAAGCCTATGTTTCTGTGCTGGTAGAAGACTGCTATGTATAATTGTCTATATACGTTATGGATTTTTCGATCGACGTTCATTTTGTGCAAAAAGTGTCTCCATATTTAGACTGATTTCTTAAATCAGTATCGAACGCAAACGAAAAAATGCAATGCTTTATCATAGCTCACATGCTTCTGAGCTTGACTTTATTTGTTCAAAGACTCAGTAAATTCAAGGGAGGCATATCATCCTCCACCTACAACCTGGGAATTGGGGACGACCGAAAGTCCCCAGTTCCAAGACAAAGACCAGCATGATGGACAGCATCTAGTCTTAAGTGTGGATTCAGTGGCAGTGTATTAGACCTCGCAGCCACACGAAGTTCGAAGCGACAGATGTTTGCTACAAATACAGTATTGTTCTGCGATCAGCAGCCCAAGAGGTATGTGACAGTACCCTCAACAGATTCAGAGCCTTCATACACGAGGCCTTTAGAAATGTTATCAAGTGTGGAACCAAAGTCAAACGACGGTCAACAGTTAGACCCAAAAATCTGCCACACAACTAAGTGTCCTGCCACAAAGCATTAGATCAGGGTCTGGGTGAACCCTTTTTATTCGACAAAACTGCATAGCCACAGTCGTTTGATGGGCAAAACTAAAAGCCCGTGAAATCAGCCCAGGTAAAAACCATGCCCAAGACAAGCTGGAACCAGCCTCTCTGGAACCAGAAAACCCGAATACAGTATGATAACAGTAAATCCCTGTCTCTCTTGATTATAGAAGAGCAAGAGTCTTTTTTAAACTTTGACTAACATAAAACCAATTGTACCCCCACAGTTCAGCGCTGCATATTTGTTGTTCCTTTATCATTGAATTACGTTCTTAATTTTTGGATTAAGAGGTGGTTCTCAGAGCCCAAAGAATAATTCATTAAGTTTTGACCTCTTACATTTATAAAAGTCAAACATGTATATATTTCTAAGTTGATTAAACTCACCGTATGTAATCATGTGCTGAAATAGATGACAACTATTAAGAATAAACTATATATAAGACAGGGTAATCTTTAATTATCTGGCATTCCTCCATTCATGCTCCTGTAAACCAGCGACGGAATGCTTAACCCCGGCACTAGAGACGGTGCTACAAGAGTTTATTTCGGGCAATCTTTACGGGCAATTGCAGTGTGGAAGCTTTGAAAATTTAGTTGCATTATAATTAAGATCCCTAACAAAATCTACCTTCAGTTAAGTTTCCGATGGCTGTGCGAAATAGTCTCAAAATATTACGAGAAACAACTTCCTCATCGAACATTGCCGGGTTTAATGCCAGGCACCTGATATACTTACTGGAATCGTATGAAATTACTGTCTCCGAGTTATATTACTGGCAAGTTTCGCTAAACAAAATATCGTAATTGTTCAATAATCAAGATGGGGACGTGGCAATTTACAATCCGCAAAAAAAATATAAAAATAAATATTGTTTATCACAGCAACATATTAAGTGATGACCATAGCGAACATAAGCCACCTTTATCAGTTTTACTATCAATGATATTACAACAGTGTATACAGTATATATATATTTCTTAATATACACTATTTTCATGGTGACTAACTATAATTATTTGTATAATAACCTATACCGTTATATGTTTCACGACCACCATCCATAACTTATATCCTGTCACTTTTCAATCTTCACTCATATCATGCAAGCACTTATGGATTTCACAGCTGCTTCCCTTAATACTAAAAGTTAAACTACATTATTATTATCGTTCTGTATGCCATCTTATTTATGTATAATTGTTAATATGTTTTTGTTTCCAGGTTTGCCAAATATAATTGTTAATATGTTTTTGTTTCCAGGTTTGCCAAATATAATTGTTAATATGTTTTTGTTTCCAGGTTTGCCAAATATAATTGTTAATATGTTTTTGTTTCCAGGTTTGCCAAATATAATTGTTAATATGTTTTTGTTTCCAGGTTTGCCAAATATAATTGTTAATATGTTTTTGTTTCCAGGTTTGCCAAATATAATTGTTAATATGTTTTTGTTTCCAGGTTTGCCAAATATAATTGTTAATATGTTTTTGTTTCCAGGTTTGCCAAATATAATTGTTAATATGTTTTTGTTTCCAGGTTTGCCAAATATAATTGTTAATATGTTTTTGTTTCCAGGTTTGCCAAATATAATTGTTAATATGTTTTTGTTTCCAGGTTTGCCAAATATAATTGTCAATATGTTTTTGTTTCCAGGTTTGCCAAATATAATTGTTAATATGTTTTTGTTTCCAGGTTTGCCAAATATAATTGTTAATATGTTTTTGTTTCCAGGTTTGCCAAAATTAATAAAATTGTTAATATGTTTTTGTTTCCAGGTTTGCCAAATATAATTGTTAATATGTTTTTGTTTCCAGGTTTGCCAAATATAATTGTTAATATGTTTTTGTTTCCAGGTTTGCCAAATATAATTGTTAATATGTTTTTGTTTCCAGGTTTGCCAAATATAATTGTTAATATGTTTTTGTTTCCAGGTTTGCCAAATATAATTGTTAATATGTTTTTGTTTCCAGGTTTGCCAAATATAATTGTTAATATGTTTTTGTTTCCAGGTTTGCCAAATATAATTGTTAATATGTTTTTGTTTCCAGGTTTGCCAAATATAATTGTTAATATGTTTTTGTTTCCAGGTTTGCCAAATATAATCTAACAGCTACACATAACAATATTTGTTTGCACTGCAATTTACGACGTATTTTGACAGTCTATTGTGTCATGAAGCGAATTTATATAGCATAGGAAGGATCGGTGGGAAGAATAAGGGTAAAGAATATCTCAATGAACCCTCTGACTTCTACATACCCTTACCAATCGAAATACAAGTGTCTAATAATAACCAGAAAACAGAAAAGAATTGCGTCATTAATAAATTATTACTGTGAGTAATGTTGTCAGTGTACCATGATTGTATTACACGACCTTCATAGAGACCCCGGCCCACACACAGTGTATATATAATGCTATTCAGAGGTGGCATGGCTCGGTGGAGGCTCGCTAATTGAGGTGCAAGAGAGCAGTTTTGAGGTTATTTACAGTTTTCTTGGAAGAGAATAATTATATAGGCACACTAGTGTATGTATGAGAGAGAGAGAGAGCGTGTGTGTAGGCGTACATTAAGTGTTGTAATTTTTTTAATTGCGACGTTAATAATTTTGGTATACCTATATACAATTCCATGGCATTATTTCATCTGGATTGTAAAACACAATCATAATTCAATTGTTAAATGATTACACATCACCTTATACATACATGTACTATAGTTGGTGTCCATAACAAAATGAATTAGTGTATAGCCATTCAACACAATAGCATGAAGTGTATTCAAGCTAACCTGGTAAAAATGTGTATCGCTGGCGTGCTCTACTGCCTATATATAATGCCTTTCTAAACTGCTCGTGTGACACCGCCTTCAAAATATATAAAATTACAGCATTACCAATTTGTGACAGTTTAACTTGAATAGACTGTAGTTGGACAGTGACCTCTCTCACAATGATACTGTTATCTGTTTGTCTCGTTATGGTAGATTACCCAACCACCTCAAGGCATACAAGCACTCACTAACATATCAAACTACAGTTATTCACACAACACAATACCAGACATTTGGAAGCATGGCATCATCATCACATTCCCTAAACCCAACAAAGACCCCACGCTACCCTCCTCGCACCGCACCGCCCCATCACACTCCTTTGCACCCCCTCCAAAGTCATGGAACGCCTAGTATTACAACTAATTACACCCGACCTACCCCTAGCTCCAACACAACATGGCTTTAGGCCACTGCACTCCACAAACACTCTTCTCACTGACCTTACACAAAGACCTTTTGACGGCATCAACTCAGCTAGACCACCACACAGATCATTATTAGCCACACTCGACATTAGTTAAGCCTTCAATGCCATCCCCCGCCACAACCTAACAAATAAAATCTACAACACAAACATGCACAACAACACAAAAAAATGGCTGGCCAGTATCTTTTGCCGGTCAGTCATCTAGAATCAGAAACTTTCCAAACGAAGTCCCACAAGGATCCTTCCTATCGCCCGCACTCTTCAATCTGTACATGCACGATATAACTATACCCAATACGCCCCAAATAAACTTAGCCTCCTATGCAGATGACATAACACTCACATGCACACACCATGACCCAAACAGAGCAACAGATCTCCTTCAACCATATCTCAACACACTACAAGGCTGGTGCACTACAAACAGACTTAATCTAGCTCCAGCCAAATCCACCGCAACCTTGCTCACAAGCTGGACAGGAGAACACGAATACATCCCTCACCTCACCATAACCAACACACCCCTAACACATACACACACACCCAAAATCCTAGCAGTAACATATGATACTCATATGACATTCAAACAGCACACCACAAACATTAAAAAGAAACTGACACCCAGACTTAACGCCCTCAGGTCACTTGCTCACACAAAATTTGGACACAACAAAGAAACCACCTCCACAGTATATAGACAATGCATAAGATCAGTGATGGAATACGCAAGCCCAGCCTGGGCTTCTAACCTAGCTGAAACACATCATAAGACCTTACAGACTATTCAAAACAAAGCCCTAAAGATCATTACAGGCTGCACACTGCACAGCTACTGCACCCACAGATCACCTACATCAAGAAACCAAAATCCTCAAAGTCAAAGAACATCTGGACATGAGAGGCACTCAATTCCTGGCAGCTGCCTCCACGAACCAGGACCACCCACTAAACTACATGGCAACACACCCACAGACACCAAGAAATATCAAAACAACACCCAGCACACGGTATCACACACAATTACTATCCTCTCTCCCTCCCTGTCCACCCCGAACCAACTTCCAGCAGCACATCCATACTCACATCTATCGCCGATCCATCCACTCACTCACAGACAACACGCAGCTGCAAGCACGACCTCCCGAAATCCATCCTTCCGAATCCTCCCTTCCTCGCGAGGACAGAGTCCACCTGGCCAGGCTGAGATGCGGACACCATCCAGCTCTCCTGAGCTATCAGAAGAGACTGGATGACTCCGTTGTCGACGCCTGCCCGGGATGTAACACAGCACCCCATACCATTAAACACATCATAGAAGACTGCATTTCACACAACCACTTACGCCAACAACACAATCTACACTCAATGAGAGCTCTGTGGGAAAGCCCGATCGTGGCCATGGCCTTCCTCAGGGACTCGGGGCTGTTCGGCCAGGCAGCTTAGGGAACAACAACAACAACTACAACAACCCCACCAACGGTACTGTATCCACACTATACTCTTACCGACTCAACATAGTGTCATTATTATCATTTATTTTTAAATGAAGAGTATCACATCAAGAATGTATTAGTTAACTGTTACACCACTGGCACAATTGTCAAATAATTACAACTATAATAGTGCTATCTTTACAACACATATAAGTACAACTACAGCACCATGTGAGGTAATGAAACGGGATAGTCCATGTCGTTTTTTTGTCTGATGTAACTGATAAAACTAATTTGTGTCAGATTATGTCTGGTGTATGTAGGTGTGACTAGACTCTAGCTGCGATTTAAAAAACAAAAACACAACAAAAAGTTATGTGATGACATGAAGTTTTCCTGATTAATGTACAGTTCCCTGCACTGCCGCCTTACACAGGATCATCAGCTTTTGTGACATCTAGCAGTTCCGGATTTGATAAAGATTGGTATGCAGGATTCGAAACTACATAATAAATCGTAGGCTTGTGCAGCATTCTTTAACTGTCTTCGTGGTGCAATGCATAAGTGTGTTGATTTTCGGTGTGAGCGTCCTGGGTTCGTATCCCCGGACTGCCACATGTGTTTGTTAATTTTATTAATCGAGTTTAGGAGTAAAGTTGGTTAGTGGAGAGAACATAATAATTAATTCTGGTTCAGTAGTAGTTTATCGAGAGGCCTTCCCTATGGTTAAGTGCCCCATTAATTACTGTTTCCATTCACATGTATTTATAGCCTCCGATAGTGCAGTTGGGATATTGTACATGCTAAGATTGGTATGCAGGATTCGAAACTGCATAATAAATCGTAGGTTTGTGCAGAATTATTTAACTGTCTTCGTGGTGCAATGCATAAGTGTGTTGATTTTCGGTGTGAGCGTCCTGGGTTCGAATCCCCGGACTGCCATATGTGTTTGTTAATTTCATTAATCGAGTTTAGGAGTAAAATTGGTTAGTGGAGAGAACATAATAATTGCTGTTAGATATTGTATATTCTAACGGAGCTATTTGTGTTGTTATTGTGCATTCAAATACAAAACATGTCCACACAAATGGCTATATTTCTTTAAAACTGATCAGCCCTGGTAAAGAGTGTACCGGTATCGTAATCTTCCAATTATATAGAGTAAAACATAATAATAAGTTAAATAAAATACAGTATAGTCTGTTCACTTAGCTAAACATCTAGGAGCTAAAAGCGATATAAAGAAAGCTGCTGATTGGGTAATACAACTTCGTGGACATTTATAAACCAACATCTCCAAACAGTTTCACTTGATTAACTGTATATGAAAAATACGTTATTGTATTATCATAATTTTAAATTATTTGTGAAGGTATTTAGGTATCATCATTGTAAATATCTTGGAGTCTCAGAGAAAGATGTGATAGATTATACAGTACTGCATTTTGTACGGCCGATGAACGTGTATTGTGGTCAGGGGGATGACAGGTGTTGACAGTCTATGTTAATACTCTGTGATGTGGTGCTGCAGTCTGTTTCAATCAAAGGTCTCGTCCGGATTCGAACCATGGATACGTTGAGGAGAATAATCTGTGATAAAATGTACAAATTCATCTCGAAGGGTGGTCTTGGGCATATTATTATCAGCTTGATGAAGATCTAGATGATAAAAACACACCCCTTAACATAATTATATGGTAAACGGCTAATGGATAACTCCCCAAAAGGAAAGGGTTTCGGATGTAAAGGTGTAATTACCTTTTAGTCTGTGTCTTACCATTAACACTATCTGTTCCGACGTCTTGTGGGTTACTATAATATTAACTTAAATTATTATTGAGGATTTGGCTTGTTTTTGCCATTTTCGATCAACGTATTTTAGGTTATCCCCTCGGCTAACAAACGCGTCTTCTCAGATTTCCTTCACTCAATAATGCCTACCCAGACCCTGTTCAAGGGAAGTTTGTACTTTATTCGATAGGAAACGGTCCCAGCCGAAGGCCAATTTAATTTAAAAATCGACACCTGAATGAGATGAACTGTCGTATTATCGCCAAACTAAGTGAGTGAAAAGTCTCAAACTCTCCAAACTAATGGAGTGAAAGAGGGGAGTAACAAAAAGGCCAAGTAAGGTTAAGGAGTTATGATGCATGAGTAGATCTACAGTACATTTTTGTCAGCAATGTTAGCTACGATTCCTCGTTAGCATTACGGTACGAAAAAGTAGGGCAAACCACAATTTGTTCATTCAAATTTCATAACTTTTGTTTGTTTTCATTATCTTAGTAACAGGTAGTTTTTGTTCGGTTTAATGAATCTATAGCCTCCCCTATATTTCGATTACATTCATAACATTTGTATAATATTTGTCTTACAAATACTCCTTTTCTCCAAGCGTATTATTCCATTCCTCTATGACTATATACCAGCTTCCACAATCTGCACGAGCCTGCCATTAACCCCTTCTCTGCCGGCGACGTCTTTTTCATATTATTTTGGCTACTGCTTTTAATCAGTTTCTAAAGGGCCCCCAGCAATTAACAGGCTTCGAAATATCGCACTTATCCTTTTTTTGCTACTGCAGATCCTTCTTAACCTGCATAATTATCATCGTCTAAATATAGCTAATTGAAAATTATAAAGACGTCCCCGGTACAGAAGGGGTTAACCATAGTAACAGGTTTGGGGAAGGTGGAGGGCAGGAGGGAAGAAGTGAGAAGTACAGAAACAAAACCCCTACAAAGCTTAGAGATATCATGGCACCCTTGGGTATTTTAGGGAATACGTGAATTCCCTAGTGTCACAGATTCCCTATAATATATATATATATATATATATATATATATATATATATATATATATATATATATATTGTTTAAGAATAAGTAGTTCTGCAAGGGTCGATCATGTGGGCAACTATACACACGATTCTTAGACTTTTTAGATCATATTAATCAAGATTGATGGAACAGCCATCCACTGTTTGGCTGACAAGGAAACATAGACAACATAGCATTATATGACGTGACGTAGTTCTTCCCATAAACTACTATGGTCGAGAGATAACGAAGGGGAGGGGGTAAGCTGTATGTCCCACGCTAGTGTGTGGAACATTTATATACAGTAGAGTATAAACTATTATTTTCAATATTGTTCTTAATTTCATTAGTCGAGTTTAGGAGTAAATTTGGTTAGTGGAGAGAATATAATCATTAATACCAATAACCCCTAAATTAAATTAATGAAAACATGTGATTCTCCCAAGATTCGAACCTAGGATATCTCATACAAAACGTACATGCTCTAACCATTGCACCATCAAGACTAGATACACCTTGACTATTGAGAGAAGATGAAGGGTTGAGTTTGTATTGTTGAAGAATAGTTGATAGTCTTGTGGAAGATTGTGATGGATAGATAGAGGGGGAAATTAAACAAATGTTTTTAAATGTTCATAAAGACACGTTAAATCTTAATTTACAACAATAAAAACGTGTTCTCTAATGCGGGTATAATTTTCCATTCCAACATTCACGGCACTGTGAATTTCTCTACCTAGGAATTATAATAGTTTGATAAGCGTTGTTTACATTACTTTATAACAATTACTTAATTACGATCCAATCATTTTTTTTCTCTCTCTCCCTCTCTCTCTCTCATAGTGTAACCCCCCCCCCCCCCTCCCATTTTATCAACACCTGCCTTTCCCTTTCCAACAACAACGCAGACCACAACACATAGTCCGGCCTTTTCACTTTTGGGCGGTCAGATGTAATAATACTTTGACTTTTACATTGACTGACCCTTATGGGGGGCGGGGTCAGGAGTATTTAGGGCGCGGTGTGTTGTAAGGGAGGGTGGAGCAAGAGAAGGGTAATAGTATAGAGGCGAAATGAGGGAAGAGTGACAGAGGAACATTGTATGCAGCGGGGTTTTATGTCCCCCCTTCTCCAACATATTTTAGCCCAATTAACTTTAACTTTTTAAGACAATCGCTCCATTAGATTTGCGATTTTAAGACCTTTCGTGTCATGCAGGAGGACTAGTCGAACGAATTTAACTCAAACGGGGGTCACGGAGGTACATTATAAAGCTTGATGGAGGTCTAGGAAGGAAGCTAATAAATAAGCAAATAAATATGTAAATAAACAAATAAATAAGAATCTCCCCTTAATACTAAAACTATATATTATACTTTCCCAATAGGCACGTTCAGAGGCCACATGGCCGACGTTGAGTGTCATATTGATTATATTAATGTCTAGATATGGACCATAGTTACTGTTCTATATTACACCAATGGTCATTATTGTGAATACGAATCAATACTGTTTCTATCAGATGATCTTCGATAGCCTTGTTGAGCCAATGCAAACTATTGGGTAACAGAAAAGAACCTGTATCTCATTTCAAGCTATTTATCACATGATTGACGAGAAGACGACCAACATACAATATAGTTTTTTGTTTGTGCTTCTCTCTCACAATTTGTATCCGTTCTTCATCCTCTTCCTGTATGAAACAGTATATATTTTACTATATTACTATTGCTATATTTAATTTTTAGTACACATATTGTTACGTATCTTGATCCTCAAGTGGTTAACTTGATGAAACTAGATAGCACAGAGATATATATTAAGGTATCAGTCACCTGAAGGAAAAACGAAAGTAAAATCTAATACAATTATATCCTGTTGTTGCTTCCTTTCCTTTTGGATCTTAGGACTTGGTACCCTTTATTGACTGATACTCTTTAATTATGAAAAAATACTGAAACTAATTAAAGTCATGTAGTATTTATAAAGAATTATTATTTAACCGAAGCTTAGTAGGCTATGGTTATGAACCGAATAAGTTATATCTAAAGAAGGACTATTAATTATATATCAAGTCTTGAAAGATAAATATTAAGGTAAGAATATTTCTGTCTCTTACCCTTTTTGAAATGAATAGATAGTTTTCTTATATCATTTCCTTTTATTTATATTTTATGTAGTTATTATTCTTGGTTCTTGTCTTACGTTAATAGTATTATATTATTATTATCAGGATTAATATCAAAGTCACATAAAAAGTTAGATATATCTTTAATAATTAGATAAATGTATTTCTTAACCACGTAACATTGATGTTTGATTATGAGTAAATTAAGTTACAGGATCGCTTCATAGATTCGATTCAGGTCTCACTCAAATAATATGAAAAGCAAAAATACTATTTTGAAGCTAAAATAATTTTCTTCAGCTTAGGAAATCACTAGAAGTAACAATAAAACAGCCCTGTTAGTATCAGGCGATATTACTAATATGAGACAATAGTATCACCGTTCTTGTTCTTACCAGCAATGTAAGCTTAATTAAAAGAAAATGAAAGAACTCGTAAGTATTAATATAAAACAATAGTATTACTTTTATCATAACCCAATTACTTAAAGAGTTGCTTTAGTCCACAAGTCAGTCAACTAAAATAGTTAAGTACATAATAGTAGCGTTAACGTTAATTCCCAATCACATATCTCACTAACCAACATAAGTGTTTACACCAAACACACTTAACACACACTTATATATTCTGACTGACAGTCACAATCCCATTTTAATACTTCACCCCAGTCTTCCTCCAGCTGCTAATTGTTCACCTTCCCAACTCCATATGTGACTGATTTGAATGCCCACTACTCGGGTCTTATATACTATGCAATGATGGTGTAGGAATGAATCAGGAGGCGGGGATGGTGCGCGCCCCAATCACAGCTCCTCTAGCTGCGTAGCAGATGCGTGGTCCAATGGCATTGATGATCATCATAGCGTTGGGTCATCGAAGTAGTTTGCAGGGTCTGAAAGGAGGCGCCAGGTTGTGTAATGACGTCAATCACCCATCAAATTTCCCCCCCCCCATATGATGCACGCAGGTGTGAAGGCTTGTTTGCTGGTATGCGGACGAGCTGGTTTCCCTCGCTAGCTGGTCTGCTTCGCCGCCCGTGTAATTCGGCACTCCTTAAACTCTTAACTCTAACTCTTAAAGAAACACATACAGGGCTCCGTATGTCAGACCTCCCCCCTAGAAAAGAGTTTAAGGAGTATAGTACATAATATACATAATACATAATTAGATTCACCACCAGATTGGCAACAGCAAGATTATAATGAGAATATAATAAGGATATCACCCAAGGTAGGCAACGTCTCCAGGTACCACATCGGAACATAGCCGGAACGTAGCTGGAGCGTTATTCGAACTGCAAGGCACTATCTCACAGCTGAAGGCTTGAAAGCGCACTACTAAAGCATGATATTTACCTTGCTACAAGGGAGAGCTAATTGCCAAAATCCTCTCATTAAGTTAATCTTACTGCTGTATGAGGCCAACCTGGTAAATGCAATCTTTAATATATATGTGATAGGCAATCGGCTAGCACGTTCTGGACCCTCTTAATATGTTTAACATCCAGGGAGTATTCCTGCAGCAACAAACTCCACCTGGTCAGTCGTTGGTTTTTATTTTGGAACTTATGCAAACATTTTAAGGGGTGATGGTCAGTATACACAGTGATGGCACCAGAGGCAGATTGCACATAGACAGCAAAGTATTAAAGGGATAAAATTAATGCTAACAGATCCTTCTCAATGACTGAATAGTTACGTTGAGCAGAATTTAATTTTTTACTAAAATAGCACACAGGATGCAATACTTCACAGTCGTCTTCCTGTAGCAATACTGCACCAACACCGGTATTGCTCGCATCCACTGCTAGGGAAAAAGATCTGTTAAAATCAGGAGCTCGGAGTACAGGATAATTTGATAAAATATATTTGGTAGCATTAAAGGCCTCCTCACATTCGGAGGACCACTCAAACTTCACATCCTTACAGAGAAGATCTGTCAGGGGAGCTGTTAACCTAGAAAAGTTTAAGATGAAACGCCTATAATAACCAATCATTCCTAGGTACCATTGGATATGTTTCTTAGTGCTAGGAGTTAGGAATTCTAGAATAGACTACCTTTGCTTGAGGAGGTGCAACCTGCCCCTGACATACCGTATATCCCAGATACTGGACCGTACTCTTTACAAAGGTGCATTTCTTAAGATTTACCACCAGATTGGCATCAACAAGATTTAAGAACAGCAATCTAAGTTGGTAAAGATGCTCCTCCCATGACTGAAAAGATAAGAATATCATCGATGTAGACAACGCATCCAGGTACCCCTTCAGTCACCAAATTCATGAGGCGCTGGAATATAGCTGGAGCGTTTTTCAAGCCGTAGGCATTACGTTACAGCAGAAGGCTTGATTATTGACTACAAAGCATGATATTTCCCTCGCTCTAGGGGTGAGAGCTACTTGCCAATATCCCTTCATTAATTCAATCTTGCCGATATAGGTGGCTGTACCAATCTGGTCAATGCAGTCGTCGATCCGTGGCAGTGGGTAGGTATCTTTCTTTGTGACACCATTAACTTGCCTATAGTCCATACATAACCTATGGTTCCCATCTGGCTTTGGCACAAGTATGACCGGACTACTCCACTGGCTTAACCCTCGTCTAGCGGGCCCTCTGTGGCCGTTTTGGTCCTTTTCAGGCCATTCTGACAGCTATATCAACCATCAGTATGAAAGGAACTGTATTGCGCCGAAAACTAGGTGGAAATCGCTACACAATGACGTAAGATACAGCTACGTAGCACTCGTGGAGCACTGACAGTGTTACCTCGAAGATGGAAGTTTAGCAGATTTTGCTACCTTGCTCACTTTTAGCGAACTATTGGTTACACTGTGATCCTCTCGCGCGGTGGGGGAACTGGAGTTAGTGTGGGCCGGGAGGCCACAGATATCGGACGTATGGATCATTACTATCCCACTCATTTTCACTCGATTTCCACCCTTTTTTCACCCGTTTTTTGCCTGTTTTTTCAACTCGACTTAAGTCGTGAGCCGCTTTTTAAGGGTTAAGGCCCTAGTGATCAGCTCGTTTGACAACATGAAGTCAAGCTCGACCTGCAGTATACTCCTGCGTTCTGGTGAGACACGGTAGGGGGATAGTTTAATGGGTGTTGCATCCCCTACGTCGATGTCGTGCACGGCCAAAGAAGTGAGCCCTGGAGTATCACGGAACACACTGGGAGACTGAGATAAAACAGAGATTAGTTGGTTCGCTTGATCAGAGGGAAGATGACATAGTTTAGATGGTAATTCCCCCAAGCTACTGAGTTATACTTAAAGTTGGATAGGCTACATGACAAGTCAAAGTCTGCATGGATACCTTCAGGCTCTGGAACAGTCTGTTGCGGGTCAGTAAGAGAACTGAAGACTTCGTCCGCAACAGGCTGTTCACAGGTCCTGACATTCACTGCCACAGTGGGAGAATCTGGAGGAGAGGAATCAGGGGACCTATGGTAGGGTTTCAACATATTTATATGGAATACTTGCATGGGCTTTCTCCTGTCTGGTGTAGTTACTAGATGATCGGTAATGCTCACCCTCTGAATGATCTTAGATGGGCCCCTGAACTTGGCAGATAAAGGTTGGCCAAAAAGGGGAAGCAGGACCATAACCTCATCACCGGGCTAGCCCGAAACTCCCTCTCACGGGCTTTTCTGTCATACCAGGTCTTCATGGAGCTTTTAGCCACTGTCAAGTTTTGAGCTGCAAACTCACATGAGGATCTCAGCTGGGTTTTGAAATCTGAAACATACTTGAGGAGGTTTTGGTTCCCCTCCTGGCCAATTAGGCTATCCTGCAATAGTTGCAAATGACCTCTTACCTGGTGACCGATAAGTAGCTCATTAGGGGAAAAACCAAGGGATTCAGTTGGAACCTCACGAGTAGCAAATAAAAGAAAAGGTACCCCCTTATCCCACTCAACTACGGTCTCTGTACAATATTTACGTAACATGGCTTTCAAAGTTTGATGATACCGTTCGAGAACCCCTTGACTCTCTGGATGGTAGGTGCTCGACTTCACATGCTCGATATCCAACTCCTTCAGGGACTGCTGAAAAATGTTAGAGGTAAAATTAGTTCCTTGATCACTTTGCACCTCATGGGGGAAACCCATTCTGGTGAAGAATTTGAGCAGTTCCTTGAGGACAGTTGGAGTAGAAGTAGTCCTTAGCCTCTGGGTAGCGAGTTGCCATGTCCATAATCGTTAATAAATAAATGTTACCTAGGGAAGTCTTAGGCAATGGGCTTACAATGTCCACTACCACCCGAGTAAAAGGATTCTCGAAGACGGGCAAGGGCACCAGAGGATGTACAGGCACCTTCTGTTTGGGTTTTCCTGTCATCTGGCAGGTGTGACAGACTCTACAAAACTCCACTACTTCTGCACGCATTTCTGGCCAGTGAAAGTGTGTTCTGATTCTGTCTAGAGTTTTTCTCACACCTAGGTGTCCTGCCAATGGTATACAATGTGCCATTTCCAAGATATCTCTACGACAAGGTTTGGGGACTACTACTTGATGGACGTCCCAGACCCCGTCATCGATTGGTCTGTGTGGCTGTCTCCATCTACGCCACAATACTCCTCCTTTGAGGTAGAAACATTCACCACCCTCCTTCTCACATTCCTCTTCACTCACGGCCCTGGCAGCTAACTCCTTGCATTCTCTATCATTTTTTTGTAGCTCTACCAGGCCACTAGGACAATTTGGAGGGGTTTCATGGTCATCATTAGGGACAAGATGAGCCATAAAGGTGTCAGATAAATCCACCTCAGTCACATCATCAGGCACAGTTGGAGCGTCATTCACACTCTTATCATCCCTTTCATCAACTCTTACAATCGGTACATTTCTGTCTGAGGGAACTGCTACTTGAGACATTGAACGTGTGACAGCACACACAGGGAAAACTGTTGGCATCTCCTTTTCGAGCTCACCGGTTAGTGGCTCGTTAACAGGGGAAAGTGACAAAATGGGATCTGGTCGGACCTTCTCACCTGCTACATCATTCCCCAAAAGCAGTGTTACCCCGGGCACAGGGATATCTTGGGACCTACACAAAGCTATGGTGGCTTCACCCTGTAGTAACTCACATTCAATTTCGCCTTTTACCAAGTATGCATAAAATTGGCCTCCAGCACCTCTCATTATAACTGGTTCACTAGGTGGGCACTCAGTGTAAGGATTCACCATGAGGGTGCTAGTAGAACCTGTGTCTCAGAATGTTTCCCTCATGCATGCAACCATTTAATCTCACGTTGCCAGATGAAATAAAGGGACGGTGACTGTCCTGCACTGATGGAGAAATTATTATTGGCTTAACCCTAGTGGGTTGCACCACGCATGCTACTACACCCCTGTCTAGATGGTTTACGTTAGCTGTTAGGTACTCCTTCTGTCGGGAGTCCTGTATTAAAGGAACTTTTGGTGCTAGGTACTCCTTCTGTCGGGAGTCCTGCATTTAAGGCACATATGGAGTTTGAGATACGGCGGCAACTGTCTGCCCCGATCTCTCGGTTCTCTCCTTGGCCCAGCACTGTTAAGGTAGGTGGCCTCTCTTGCCACAAAAAGTACATACTTTAGGGGATACGGGAACGTTCTCTCTTTGAGCATTACTATTACTTTGGGCCCCAACTCAGTTACCATTGCCCTGAGTCGCATTTTTAGTTGGGGGAACAATTCTATTTTGGCTAGCTGGGGAAGACGTTGCAGGCTTGTGACTGGGTCTGTCAGATCTGTGATTGGGATACTTAGAATTAGAACTAGAATTATCGTAGGGCTTCTTTCCACAAAATTTGTTGTTGAGCACTTATGTGTTAGACATTTCAGCGGGGTCAGCAAGACAATCTACGTTTTTCCCCCTCAAATGATAGGCTACAGAAGAATCAATTTTCCATAGGAAATTTTATAACAGGACCAACTCCTTCAGATCGTTGTAGCTTGTGACTTTCTTACTCTTGACCCAATGATTGAAAGTTTTAGTCATGGTTCTGGCAAATACCTTATGGGTTTCTTCTACTTTCTTCTGTTTTTTACGGAAAGATTGCCTGTAAGCCTCAGGCTGTAATTGATAGGTTTTTAGGATAGCTTCTTTGAGAATGTCACAATACTGCCTAACCTCTGCTACTTCTGACAAATACGTGGCTCGAGCCTGCCCTGTTAAAACGGTTTGAAACATAAAAGGTCATTGATCTCTTGTCCACCTCATACATCCAGCAACTTCCTCAAACAAAACAAAGAAATCTTGCACATTATCCTCAGTGAAAGGTGGAATGACACTGGTCATAGTCAATCCCAGAGGGGGAGCAATTAACCCGGGAAATGTGGGAAGACTCTTAAGAGTTCCCCCGGCGGACTGCGGGAAGACTCTTAAGAGTAAGGGAAAAAAAAATCTATTTAAAACACCCCCCATTTTTTTTTTTTTTTTTTTATTTATTTATTTTTTTTTTGCCCCTGGGCCATGCCAAATATCACTCCTCCTCCTCCCCTCCTTCCCCACTTTCCTCCCCTCCTTCAGTTATCACCTATTTTCCCTGTTATTCCCTTATTCTGTGGTTAATTTTTGTGCTAACATTAGCGAGTTGGTAGCAGGGTGTTGTCATCACTGTTACCAAGCGTGGGAAAGAGCGAGAGAGAGACTATTGTGGAACAGTGTCTCTCCAGACAAGGGGAGGGGTGGAGGGCAGGGAGGTTGCCTCAGCCATACATTATGTAACTCCCGGCCTGTATCGCCGATGTTGACCATCCAAACACTGTTTCCACTTGTTTTATTGTTGTAACAGGTTAACCTGACAAGTGCTAAATAGACCTAGGGGCTAGGGTAGTTATTTGTGCATTTCTAGCCTTGGATTCTGACATAATTCGTTATATTTACAATATAGAGCATTATTTGTTTTCGGTATGCTTTTATTTTACATATATGATGTATATATGAACCTTCAAGAGTGCTAAAATAAGTGGGAAAAGCATTTGGGTGGTGAAAAACGAAGATATTGGCCACCCGGTCATAATCTCAGGCGAGAGAGAGCCACAGGCAACCCTCCTCTCTCGCTGTCTGTGAGGTAACTGAGACGAGCGGGGCGGTATGGGCCGGTGTCTGGGTGTTACATAACGATCTTTTCTGCAACCCACTTGTGCTACATTATCGCGGGAGAGAAAAATAACCGATAAATGATGATAATAAGAGGGAAAATAGGTGATAATTGAGGAGGGGAGGGAGGGGGGAATAAGGTGGGGAAGGAGGGGAGGGGGGTGGGTGAGATTTACATGGATGAGTACTGGAGGGGAATTATCTCACCTAGAGACAAATTCCTTTGTTTTGATAGGCCCTTTTTTTTTTTGGAAAGCTTTTTTTATGGTCTTGCTTCCGTGAGGCCTATCACGTTCCCTATAGGAAGCCTTCCGTGAGGCCTATCGCGCTTGCCGGGTTAATCGAAGATGTCACACTACGGCCTTGCATCATTAGTTCCACTAATTTCTTCTTATCTTCATAACAGAAAAATATGTGTAATGGTAGATGGCCTTTATTCTCAATTTCACTCAATAAATGCTGGTGTTCCCCAGGGATCAGTTTTGGCCCCAACTCTGTTCCTCATTCATATCAATGATCTCATATCTACCACTCATAATCCAATACATTCCTATGCAGATGACTCAACACTCCACAGTTCCTTCACATTTACCAATTCTTTCACCCAACCCGATCTTATTAATTCAAAAATAAGCACTGCAATTTCTCTGAACCAGGACCTTTCTAGAATTGAAGAATGGGGACAAAAGAATCTAGTTTCCTTTAATGCACAGAAAACCAAGTACATTCAATTTTCTAACCGACAGAATCTCACTGACTCCCATATATTTTTTAATGATGTAAATATTCCCACTTCCCCTAGTATTGACATTCTCGGTGTAACATTAACTACTAACTTGAGCTGGACACATTATGTTAGAAGCATTGCTAAGAATGCCTCTAAAAAACTGGGACTCCTGTACAGAGTTCGAGAATTCTTCACTGACGAGCAGTTGGCCGTAATATATAAAAGTCATGTGCTTTCTCAGATGGATTACTGTTCACCTCTGTGGAGTGGAAGTGGAGTGGTTGCATTGAGGCAGTTGGACAGAATTCAAAATAAAGCTATTAGATTAATCAATAACCCTGCAATCACACAGGACCTTCCTACATTATCCATACGAAGAAACGTTGCATCCCTTGCATTATTCTACAGATATTTTCACAGCAATTGTTCCGAGGAACTTGCTTCAATTGTGCCGCCTCTCCACATCTTTCCCCGTAGAACTAGGGCAGCTGAGAGCGCCCATGAATTTACACTTTCTCCTCCACAATGCAGAACTTCTGCTTATCAAAATTCATTTATCCCTAGAACTACTACTCTTTGGAATTCACTTCCCTCGAATTGCTTTCCACAAACTTACAATCTACAAATGTTTAAATCCAGTTGTTACAAACATTTTATGAATGGAGGATGCCTTTAGGCACATGGACCTTTTTGTTTTATCTGTGTTTTTCCTTCCTCCGTTCATTGTCTCTTTAAAAAAAAAAAAAAAAAAAAAAAAAAATAATACCTTTATAATCAACCTATAATAGGCGCATATGGATAAGTATTAATGTTATTTATGGTAAAATAACGATGTTAGTGATGGGAACAGCTCAAATACATCAGCACAGGAGTGTGGTGTCTCATAACCCCCATGCACACTTCTTAGGTTAAAGGAGCATTTGTATTGGCATTTAGTTGAGCCGTACGATATTGATATTGATAATGTTCGGTCTTTATTCTGGCTAGTTCTAGTTCGAATAATTGATCAACTGTAAAACCAGGTGGTAATGGATCATCAAGTTGGCTAGGTTTACTCGGGATCCCACCAACTGCTCCGTCACCCTCCTCGCCTTCTACAGAGAACAGGTGGGATTTTATGGTCTGAGCCACCTCTACTTTGGACATGTTTGAGACAGTTAACTGGAGATGTGAGGCAAGCACTTTCAGTTCGGATTTTGACAGACGGTCAATATCAGGGGCTGTGGGTTCTGATTCTATGAAAACCCGAGCATCGTTATCATTCATTATATCAGGCATGATTAATATTTGATTTTTAAGTAGTGAAACGGTAATGAAACTGAGTGAAACTGTATGAAACGAATCCTGGCAAGGTCGCCACTCTTCTGTTACGTATCTTGATCCTCAAGTGGTTAATGTGATGAAACTAGATAGCACAGAGATATATATTAAGGTATCAGTCAGCTGAAGGTAAAACAAAAGTAAAATATAATAAAATTATTTCCTGTTGTTGCTTCCTTTCCTTTTGGATCTTAAGACTTGGTATCCTTTATTGACTGATACTCTTTAATTATGAAAAAATACTGAAACTAATTAAAGTCATGTAGTATTTATAAATAATTGTTATTTAACCGAAGCTTAGTAGGCTATGGTTTTGAACCGAATAAGTTATATCTAAAGAAGGACTATTAATTATATATCAAGTCTTGAAAGATAAATATTAATGTAAGAATATTTCTGTCTCTTACCCTTTTTGAAATGAATAGATAGTTTTCTTATATCATGTCCTTTTATTTATATTTAATGTAGTTATTATTCTTGGTTCTTGTCTTACGTTAATAGTATTATATTATTATTATCAGGATTAATATCAAAGTCACATAAAAAGTTAGGTATATATTTAATAATTAGATAAATGTATTTCTTAACCACGTAACATTGATGTTTGATTATGAGTAAATTAAGTTACAGGATCGCTTCATAGATTCGATTCAGGTCTCACTCCAAATAATATGAAAAGCAAAAATACTATTTTGAAGCTAAAATAATTTTCTTCAGCTTAGGAAATCAATAGAAGTAACAATAAAACAGCCCTGTTAGTATAAGGCAATATTACTAATATGAGACAATAGTATCACCTTTCTTGTTCTTACCAGCAATGTAAGCTTAATTAAAAGAAAATGAAAGAACTCATAAGTATTAATATAAAACAATAGTATTACTTTTATCATAACCCAATTACTTAAAGAGTTGCTTTAGTCCACAAGTCAGTCAACTAAAATAGTTAAGTACATAATAGTAGCGTTAACGTTAATTCCCAATCACATATCTCACTAACCAACATAAGTGTTTACACCGAACACACTTAACACACACTTATATAATCTGACTGACAGTCACAATCCCATTATAATACTTCACCCCGGTTTTCCTCCAGCTGCTAATTGTTCACCTTCCAACTCCAAATGTGACTGATTTGAATGCCCACTACTCGGGTCTTATATACTATGCAATGATGGTGTAGGAACGAATCAGGAGGCGGGGATGGTGCGCGCCCCAATCACAGCTCCTCTAGTTGCGTAGCAGATGCGTGGTCCAATGGCATCGATGATCGATGATCGGCATAGCGTCGGGTCATCGAAGTAGTTTGCAGGGTCCGAAAGGAGGGGCCAGGTTGTGTAATGACGTCAATCACCCATCAAATTTCCCCCCCCATATGACGCACGCAGGTGTGAAGGCTTGTTTGCTGGTATGCGGACGAGCTGGTTTCCCACTCTAGCTGGTCTGCTTCGCCGCCCGGGTAATTCGGCACTCCTTCAACTCTTAAATCTAACTCTTAAAGAAACACATACAGGGCTCCGTATGTCAGCACACATATATTTTCATAATTATTGTTGTATCAAATGTTTCTCTTTAAGTTTTATTTACGTATATCTTTTGTGTCCAATCACTTTGTTTCCTAATTATGGATACCCGGTCTTTCCTCTTCCGTTTAACAAATATATGTAGAAAATATAAATGGAACGTGTCCCATTTACATGCAATTCAACAGTTTTCTATATTCCTATTTACATTTTACATCCCCCCTATGTCCATTTTGTGTTTTTCTTGTGGGTGTGTTTGCTTTTTATCCACATTTGGCTTCTTCCCACCCCATTATCGAAAGAATGTTACTTACCGGCTGGAAAGCACGATTCAGTTCCTTCTCCATGCCCCACCCCACCCCTTTCTGCTCTCTCTCTCTCTCTCTCTTTCTCTCGTTAGTGTCCATAATATATCTCACATGTCTAGCAATCCTTTTTTTTTTTCGTATTCCCTTGTCTCCTCTCCATCTTTCCTCACATTCACATGGACTCCTAATGCTATATACAATTTAACTACTTCAGCCTCCTTTTTCTATACTGTACCGTTAGCACCTCTATTCTGTTTCTATATCTACAATCGCCACAATGTTTCGTTACTTCACTCACTTGTCCCCTGCGATTTTGTCTTACTTTTTATCATTCTCTTTTGGCATCTACCTCGTTACTTCGCCTCCCCTTCTGCCCTGCTCTCCCATATCCTTTTCATGATAACACCCTGTATTCCACCCCTGGTTCACCTTCCCATCATATCCCTCCCCCCAGTGTTTATCGCTTCGATCTTTCTTGTCTCCTCTTCCTTTCCCCTCCTGACTCTTCTGGACCTCTCCTCTTGTCTACTTCCTCATGTTCCTTTCATTTCGTCTTTCTCGTCTCCTTTCCCTTTGCCTGTTCTCAACTTCCTCTCTTGTTCACTTCCCCCTGTTGCCTTCCTCTTCCTCCCCCCCCCCCCCCCCCCCGTGAACCATACCGCACGACTCCCCCTTCAGGCACCGTCCCTTCACCTCTGATACCCACAAAAAGCCGGAGTTAATCACCTGGTCTTCCACACGCTTCTCCCACCAACTCCCCGATACCAACTAGTACATTTTCTCTGCCATGTCTCATACTTGTATTTCTTTGTCTTTCATTTTGCTTCTACCACGATATATTCCTTGTTCCCTCTGTATCCCTTGCTTCTTCGTTATCCATTTATTCCAATTTGTAGGTCTTTATTGTCTCTAGCAATTGTTCTTCTTCATGCAATCATTGCCCTGTCATCGTTTGTCTTAAATTTCCCACTTGATCATATGTTTTAATACATATTGCATCTTTCTCTTTCGTAGTTGGAAAAATGGGTCGTCAATAATAGAGAGAAGCCGCTACTTATGCATTTCCATTTACAATGATGTATATTATTTGTCGCATTGTACCTATTCTACCTTCCGGTGCCGTAATTAACTTTTGCATGTGAGTCTAGTTCATGTGATGACTTATACTACAACTGTTACTATATTTTATTTTAAATACATACATACTATCTATCTATCTATATGCTCAGGCCCAATCCCCATTTTGGGGGTAGCCGACTCAAGACAGAGCAAGAACAGGGAAAACACAAAAACAACATAAAACAAAAAATAAACACAGATAAAAAACACAAACTCACACACATCCAGGTCACCCAGGAGAAGACCCAGAGACCAGGGTTACCAAGGTCGCTCCAGCACTCCCCCGGCCCCTGACCACCCGGAGAGGTTCCGATCTCGGCAGGCAGACATGCAGCGGAGCCAAAGCCACAAGCCCTCCCACCACACTTCCAGGCACACCCTTCATATTAATCGTCCCCCCGGGCCAGGCGCCTGATGGACTATTATCTAGTCGAACTTGCGCCCGACCCCTTACTCCAAATGACCACGTGTTCACTCAACTATTCACAAGCATTCTCCATTCACTCCTGTCCACCACCACTTCCCCTGCCTGATCTATAGTCATTCCTCTATCATCCAAAGCCTTTCTTACACAGTCTCTCCATCTCAATGGGGGTCTTCCTGCCCTTCTATCTCCCCTTGTACCTGACTCACATATTCTCTTTGTAAGCCTTTCATCTCCCATTCGTTCAACATGACCATACCAGCTCAGCACCCTTCTGTCCACTCTGGCTGACAAATGTTCCTGCTGCCCCACTCTCCTACGTATCTCTTCATTCCTCAATCTGTCTCTACGAGTAACTCCACACATACTCCTCAAGCAGCTCATCTCCATCACATCCAGCCCTCTTTTCTCCTTTTTCTTCAGAGTCCATGTCTCAGCCCCATACATCACTGTTGGCACAACAATTCCTTGATACAGTGCACTTTTTACTTTCACTCCGAGATTTCTCGTCTTCCACATACTTCCCATTGCTCCGAAAACCTTCCTTCCTTCACACACTCTCTGTTTTACCTCCATTTCCATACCTCCACTCCTGCTTATCGTTCCTCCTAGATATTTAAAACACTCTACTTGTTCCAATATTTCCCCATCCAGCCTCACATCTAGATTCACCCTATGCTCTCCCCTATTACACACCATTACTTTACTTTTATTGACGTTCACCTTCAGTTTCCTCCTTCCACAAACCACACCAAACTCTTTGACTACCCGCTGCAGTTTCTCATCAGAATCCGCCACCAATGCTGTGTCATCAGCGAACAGCAACTGATTCAACTCCCAATCTCTACCATTCTTTCCTACTAAACCCAATCCTCTTCCCATAGTTCTCCTTTTCACCTCCCTCACCACACCATCCATAAACATATTAAACAGTCATGGTGACATTACACAACCCTGTCGCAAACCTACCTTTACCTCAAACCATTCACTCAACTCACCATTTCCTACTCTCACACATGCTCTACTCCCTTCATAAAAACTCTTAACTGCTTCTAACAAATTTCCTCCTATTTCATAAATCCTTAACACCTTCCACATTGCTTCACGGTCCACACGATCATATGCTTTTTCCAAGTCCATAAAAGCCCAAAATATCTCCTTATGCTTCTCTAAATACTTCTCGCATAACTGTCTTACTGCAAACATCTGATCCACGCACCCTCTTCCCCTCCTAAAACCGCACTGTTCTTCTCCTATTGCAACTTCCGTACACTTTATTATCCTCTCTATCAACACCCTGCCATACAGCTTTCCAACCACTGACAATAAACTAATACCTCTATAACTTGAACACTCCTGCCGATCTCCCTTCCCCTTGTACAACGGCACAATACATGCACTCTTCCAGTCTATTGGTACCATTGACACAACAAAGCACACATTGAAAAGTCTCACCAACCAATCTATTATCACATCTCCACCCTTCTTTATACACTCCACAGCAATACCATCCAAACCTTCTGCTTTTCCCGCTCTCATTTGTTTCACTGCTTCTTTCACCTCATTTTCCTCAATCCTTTCATTCATTCCCTGCCACCTGGGTGGCCTGGGTAACCTATCTCCATCCACCTCTGCTTCAATCACTGCTTCTCTTCCATCTCTTGTATTTAACAAAGATTCAAAATACTCAGCATATCTTTTCCTCACTTCAACTGGTTCCACTAGTAATTCTCCATTTTCATCTTTCACTGACTCTTCCCTCTTTTGTCCTCCTTTCCTTACTTTATTTACCTCCTTCCAGAACATCTTCTTTCGTTCTTCAAAATTCTCACTCAGCCTTTGGCCCCACCTTTCGTTGGCATCTTTTTTTGCTTCTCTAATATTCCGTTTTGCCTCTCTCCTTTTCTCCTTGTACCTCTCCCATACCTCAACACTACCATCCTGTAAAACCCTCTCAAAACACTGTCTCTTCTCCTCAACTGCCTTTCTCACCGTATCATTCCACCACTCGCTTCCCTTCCTGATACCTCTGCCTCCTACTTTCCTTTTGCCGCATACTACCTCTGCACTTGCTTTCACTCCTTCCTTAAACTGTTGCCATTCAACCTCTACTTCTCTCTCTTCCATCTCTCTTCCATACATACTGTATATACATAAATATTGCATATCCTAATCATACTATGTCTGCATATGATACTACAAATGCAAACAGTTTACGGTAGACTGAACTTTGATACAGCGCTCATCAACGTGTCTTGGCTTGTTGGAACCTGTGATGGGTTCACTACCTTCTAATCTGCATCATCCAGCTAATAATAGTTTAACTTTATCACAATTGACATCAGTTCCTGAAATATGTTCTATATCGATATACATAAGCACCCTAACGATAACAGAAACAAATGGAAGGGGAGCGAAACCATGATTTGCATGATAATAACAAGCTGCAGCTGTGAATACCCCCTTAGCCAAGGGGCGGCCTTCATTCCATGAAGGTGCAGGTCTCCAGGAGTAACAACCAGAAGTCATAACAGACAGTAAACATTTAACCCCTTCAGACTCATATGACCCAGAGGTTGCCAGATTAGCAGTAAGAAATAGAGTTTTCTCACTCTTATAAATACCTCTCCAAAATTAGTTTTCTGCTAACAGCTAACTCAAAGACAACTGCAGAGGTTGAAGTAACTAAACTAAAGGTTTCTAAATACCCCTGATGGTAACAAAGGCTTTAAAGTATCCTTAATAGGCTCAAAATCGCGTCATATGTCGGAGAGGGTTAATTACATCGCTTACGATTGATTTAGTTTTATTATATTGAAATACATTTTGCGTTTCATGAAACGTTAGTAAAGAATAGTGTACCTGATATCTATAATCTGTAGAATATTAACTCATTGTTTCTGTTGACACGGTGCCATCCAAATTATGGTAAACTGGGTAATAAACCTCACTTATCATAGTTGTTGTCCAACAGGAGCGTTCAATCTGTAAACAAGTTTGCCAGATGTCACCAGATTAGCCAATTATCGTAATAAAATGTGAACAAGACTAAGAAGGGTGTCAGTTTCTAAATTATTTGTTGATTTGTATTGAAGTTAATAGAGGTTTATGACAAGCGGTTTTAATCTTAAATATTCTTCATATATATTATTATAATCTCTTATATATTTTAGCTCACTACTTTATTGTATAATTAAAATAAGAGAGTAGGAAAAATATTGTGTTGTGAAATAAATCCATTACAAAATGGTAAATACTGGTTGCAAAAACTAAATAATATATGATTTACCTTCTTTTGTATGCTAATGATATATTTATAATAGTGATATCTAAATTAAACGCTTTTAAAATTAAATTGACATTTTATTCAGTTACTTATTTTTCTCTGAACAGGACTGCCGGACTTGAGAAGCAGCTAATTTTTGATGGAGGTTGTTGATTGGCCGCTAATGGATAGGAGTATGATTAGTAAATCAAGATATCTTCATTATTTCATATCTACTTTTTAATATTTTAATTACGAGCAATTTCAACAATTGAGTCATGTTCTAGAGTGATATCCGAACATCGTAGTATAAAATATGTCACATAAAATACACTATTAACGTAAATATTATAAAGTGAACACAGCCAAAGTAAAAACATATGCGAAAAATCACTAAAAGAGAGAGAGGAGACTGCCTGCTGAGACTGCTGAGTTCTCGAGCCTATCAGCCAATCAGGGGCTGATATCCTAACTTACCAACACCACAGTGACTTACTCTGGTGTTAGGAAGCCACTGCCTATGTTAAAAATGCAAAGGCTTGTGATTGGCTAAGGTGGGTGAGATGTAAGCCGAGACTCGTCAGTCTACAAATCTCGCTTACTTGTTGGCTTTGTACATTTTTATTTCGCTTGTGTTCACTTTATAATATCTATGTTATTAATGTGTTATATGCGATATATTTTAGCTCTCAGGGTTCATATATCACTTCACATAATCACATTATCATTAATATTGCTTACAATTTTAGAGTTTCAATAATATATATAGAAATAATTAAGATATCAGTCTCAACTTTATACACACACATCAATCAACAACCAATCAGCATCTTCTGTATACAATATTATACTCTACAATGAAAAATAGAAATGTACTTAACCCTCTCACGTCCTGACACAATTTTTGAGCCTATTAGGGATACTTTAAAGCCTTTGTTACTGTCAGGGGTATTTATAAGCCTTTAGTTTATTTACTTCAACCTCTGCAGTTGTCTTTGAGTTAGCTGTGGGCAGAAAACTAATTTTGGAGAGGTAATTATAAGAGTGAGAGTAATCTATTTCTTATTGCTAATCTGGCAACCTCTGCGTCATAAGGATGTGAGAGGGTTAATAAACTATATTTACAGTAGATGTATCTGTTAACACCTTACGAGCGGCCTAGGCGGTAATTTATATGTACCGCCCAGCGGGGTGTTTTTACCCTAAATAGGGTTGTTTACGTGATCATTTTCATGCCTAAATAAGAACCAGAGCGTAAAACAAGTATCTATCCCTGAAAGGGCATAAACAGAGCTTTCCAATGACATCCAAACCATCCTTGTACGACCACTGGTTTTCTTGCAACGATCGGGCAACACGAGTGCAAAAACCATGTAATTAGGTACTTTCCCTACATAATTCCCTGTGTAGTGAGTGTGAGGGGGGGGAACGAATGGTGGTTTTCACTTCAGTTGGCCCACCGCGGTGGTGCGCGACGGTCATAGCCTTACTACGCTCCTCACACCGCTCAGCTCTCTCTCTCTCTGCAACATTACGTACTGAAAATGGCACACGACATAAGTTGTGAACCGCCACTTAGTCCAAATTTCTTTCACACGACATAAGTTGCGCGCCACCAATAAAGGGTTAAACACCATAATGTAGGAAAATTAATCTAAAATTATACTTGATGTTTTGAAATCACAACAAATGAGATATAGTAAGTATTAGCAATGTTCACATATTATTTTATTTGTGATAAATTAAAGAATCTGGTGACATCTGTCAACCGTGTCCACAGATTGAACGCTCCTATTGATGGCAGTACTATATTGGCTGTGTGAATCATGCCAATATTGAAGGGCGTGTCGTATTTAATGAAGGAATAATGTAACATGGCCTGCCATTGTTGGATCCAATATTGGTTTCCATTATGTTAATAAAGATAAATGTATTTTCTTAGGCAATTAAATGCGGAGTAGTGTGTATTGAAAGATAATATAGAAAGAGTAGAGTTAAACACAGGGTTCGAGGGTAGACAATACAATGTGAATGTAACCAAACAACAATGAACAGTTGTTATACAATTATAGCAAAGTTCAAGCTATAAAGTGATACGAGTTTAATGGTTAACTATGAACTGAACAAAACAACGTATGGCAGAGAAAAGCACGAAATAGGAAGATAACAGTGACTGAAACACGGGTATTATGTTGTTCTCCGTGTTTCTCTATTGATAAATTTAGCCCGTTTGCCTTGGATAGTATATATATACCGGTATATATATATATATATATATATATATATATATATATATATATATATATATATATATATATAATTATACTGTATTTATATAAATTTTCTTTTTATAATATACAGTACATGTTATGGTCATCGACTAATAATGCAAATACATTTTCGAAACGTTCGGTCAATTAAGTTGGGAATAATTGCGACGAACGTAAAGGTCAATGTGAACCATTCTAAAGCATTATTCCGAATGTATTGCGGTAATAACGTAATGTTACATTTTATTTTACATAAAGGAATAGAGGAAATAAATAAAAATTATACTATATACCTAAAGGCGTCTAATAATTTATAACAAAATTAGTCTTTAACTGTTCGCAATTGAATAGCGATGGACAACTGTGAAGAAGTGAATTCCATAGAGAGGTGTTTATACCTTATGTACCAAGGTGTTTATACCAAGGAATGTTGAATTATAAACATAGTTAGTTTTCAGCTTGACATAATGTGTTTTATGTTCCCTTTATAAACCGTTTACAACATTTATGTATCTTTCTTTCAACATAGGAAACACCGAAGGTATCTTGGATGAAACAAATAACGATCTTCAAGTGGTCTGCAGATATTACTGTCATATGTTTGTAATTATTACCAATGTTGAATGATAAATAGAACCACAAAATGTGGGCATTACGAAGTTATTGCCCAGTGTTATTTAATGTATTGTACAGTTGTGAACATTTATTCATATACAAACATATTCGAAGCGGTCTCGGGTTGAATTGAATCTCGTAACTAATTTATACTGGGTATTTGAATTTCAGAGATTCTTTTAATCAGTTCGATATTTCTAAATCGATCAGAATTAATTACCACTGCTGTACAGTCACGAACATAAATGCTGCGACATCAACCAGATAACGTCAACTCCTTCATCACTAGGGGTTTATACTAAGCTGAATAAAATCGTTTGACGGTAGCTAGAATGAAATACAGAAATAATTGCGTTTGAATACAAAGTTTTGCAATACCTTTGGAGACAAAGGGGTGAAAACTATTTGGTTGGTGTCGCAGTATTTATGCTCGTGACTGTACATTGTCATTACAGTGTAATAAGAAGATTAATTGAAACAAATACTGTATAATTCCCACCAAGTGATGTAATAGAGTTTTGAAAAATTATTCAAGGCGTTTTATGAAGCTCTGGATTCCACTCTAATCTGCTCAAATATCGAATTATCGGCGTGGACATGATATCGTGCCTGTTTTCAAAATATCTAACCTATTATTTGTACAGTACAACTGTACTGTTACACACCAATATTGTCAGTAATAGTCGATGATGTTATACTTGGGACAATGAGCAATGATTAAGGAAAATTCACTTCACACACACACACACACACACACGCATCCCTTCGTCACGCTTATATTATTTACCTTTCATTAACATGGAAATGAGAGGTTTATGTGTGTGTGTATGTATGTCTGTGTATGTCATTAATTTTCTTTAACCTCACTCTTTTATAGCATGAGTGTTTAGTCAGGTATGCGTGGTCACAATTGTACGATATGTAACATTTGGTTCCTTTAACTTTTTGTATTGCTCGATGGCTCTTCATTCCTGAACATAACTGTACACTCGGCCGCAATTCCGCGTGGGCCACCTAGTCATAGGGTTTGGGTAAATCCGTTGTGTAGTTTGTTCGCTCTGAATATAGTAAGATCTCACACTCCCCTCCCTGAATCAATCGAAGATTTTGCCCCATAGATGGCGCAGCTTGATGGGAAGGGAGGGAGCTTGTCGTAGTGTTAACAGGGGGACGTTCTATAACATACAGTGACAAATGTTAAACTTATTTACTTCTACTTATTCATACAATAATGTTCCCGAAACTAATTCGTAATGAACAGTAGATTCCCTCTTTCAGTAACTGAAACGTCTCTCTCTCTCTCTCTCTCTCTCTCTAGGTTATAAGAGGTATACAGAATGTTGAAAGTAACACTATTATATATATCCATTTACACCTTTAATGAATCACATTATGAAATGTATTCAGCAATATGATGAGAACTTGAGAAGAATATATTTTGAAGTAGCACCACAAAGTAACATTATACTGACGCGGCCATGTATAATTATCCACCTTCCTCTCCCTCTCCGAGCTCGGACTTTTTCTATCCTCTAGTCTATTTTTTCCCAGCTGAGGGTAAATTGTCATGTTTCTATCTTTGTTACTCGGCTATAAGGTAGATTTTGTAGCGAAAGATGATGTTTATTCTGAAAACTTGGCATTAATATGACACACAGCCATAGTAATTTCATATATTTCCATTAAGTATCGAGAAATCAGCTAATAAGAGATTCAATTTACGATCAGCTGGAAAAAAATAGAGTATAGTTGTCACTAAGGGATGGAGGGAGGTAAGGCTGGCGAGGTGACTAACAAGGTGGGTGGAGGTGGAGGAGTTGTGGTGGGATTGTTTAGACTGGTGGATGAATGTATAATAACTAAATTTAGGATATTTCAGTGTATGTGTGTGTGCGTGCGTGCACGTGCGTGCGTGTGTGTGCTTAAAGGGCGATCGGGACACGAATGCATAGAGGTTTTGTGTTCGTGGACGGGTGGAAAATTATAAAGGTAAATTTATTTATGTACTATATATTGTATCTCTTTTATACTGGCATGGCCTTACTTACTCTTTACTTTGTATTAGTTTTGCACACATTTTCAGCATATTTCACTAATTGGCCTAAATATAGTTATGTTTATATGAATGATGCATTAGGATCCCTTTGGACGATCCCCTGTTCGCTTGTTTATGCTTCCTCTTACAACTTCGGTTAATCATTGCACACAAATCTTGATGTCATATCATATTTCGTGAACTCGCTAATCTGATTTATCTATCTATCTATCTATCTATATATCCATATATTGCCAGACAACCTTATCTCCCGAGAGGAGGTGGACGTGAAAGTATCACCTTCATAAGCTTCTATATGCCGAGGTAACTCATTCGATTATCTAGCTTTTTTTCAATTAATTTCAAAATAAATGTGTAGCTTGATCATACAAGATTATTGCGCAATGCAATATAACAATGACAAATATTAATTGTCCTGTTGATAAACATTATGTTTGCGGTAATATGAACAATTGATAAAGGTATACTCAATTAACTTCAGTAATTATATTTATTTAATTGATATTTATTAGACAGTCATAGTAAAGTAAATAGATCAAGGGAATAATGTGTTGGGGAAAAAGTGGATTGCAATTCTCGAGGGTAATTTACTCTAGGTAAATATTTCCCCCTGTATCACATTATCTTATATTATCAGACTTGGCAATATGTAACAAACCACATGCAAAGAGTATAACATATCAGTATAAATAACTATATGAGTGGAATAATATTATCTGTGTATACCCTGGTCTATTTGTGATATCTAATAACCTGAGTTTACATGTAGTTACTCATAGTCTCACTGTTACCAAGGTAATGCACAAATTATTTATCAATACCATATTTACTACATAAATCGATTAACACAGTGCAACTTCTCTCTCTCTCTCTCAGAAACCAGACTTGGGTCTTCCGTGATACCAACAGATTTTTCATATACTTTAGTAATTATTTTATTTATTGTTTTTAGGTTAGCACACATCAATTATTAGCATTCGTCTATAGAACAAGTTAATCAGAAAGAATTAGATTGGTACTATAGCTGAATAGTTAAGGTCATAGAATTTACCCTGATAAATGTTGGTAAGCCTGTCGAGTAGGAAGTGTGTATTTTCAGCAGAAGTTTTGGTAAGGAGCTCTTTATGAAGATCCATACTAATTTCAACCTAATGTCAGAGAGCAATAAAGGTGAAACGAGACTCAAACTATCCATTTGGGGGAGGGAAGGGGTAGTTTACCCTGATGCACAGGAAAATCGACTTTAAATCGCCATAAACAGAGAGGAATTTTGTATCTAAGTTTAAACACTGTTGCCAGCTACTCTAAATATACTGATATTCCTGAGGGAAATGCTTTATCAACAAATTTGCCTCAATGTAAATTAATGTTTAAATATATAAATCAGACATGTCATACCTCTACCATTTGGCTTAATGTATCAATGTGATCATATGTAATGTTTTCTTTCTGGCCACAGGTAATTTAGAATCTTGATAATGATATTACCAATCTTAATGAATCCTGATCAATGTAATCAATAGCCCACCGACTCAGTATTAACTGTGACTCTCATGCTTGAGGTAAGGCGTCCACAGATCGACATATTTTGACACTACAAAGGTGACTCATCTAAATAATAATAGTTTACTATTTCTGTTAATCTAATTTGTCGCTAGTTTGTAGTTTGCTAACAAAAGGTGTATGTTATATATTATATAGTATGACCTGTACTACTATTTTATTCATATCAATAAAGTTGGTGGAGAGAGAGAGAGAGAGAGAGAGAGTGACGTTTCAGTTACTGAAAGAGGGAATCTACTGTTCATTACGAATTAGTTTCGGGAACATTATTGTATGAACAAGTAAAAGTAAATCAGTTTAACATTCGTCACTGTATGTTATAAAACGTCACCTCCTCCCATTGTGTCCTACCCTGTTAACACTACGACAAGCTCTCTCCCTTCCCATCAAGCTGCGCCATCTATGGGGCAAAATCTTCGATTGATTCAGGGAGGGGAGTGTGAGATCTTACTATATTCAGAGCGAACAAACTACACAACGGATTTACCCAAACCCTACGACTAGGTGGCCCACGCGGAATTGCGGCCAAGTGTACTACACAACGGATTTACCCAAACCCTACGACTAGGTGGCCCACGCGGAATTGCGGCCAAGTATACACTTGGCCGCAATTCCGCGTGGGCCACCTAGTCGTAGGGTTTGGGTAAATCCGTTGTGTAGTTTGTTCGCTCTGAATATAGTAAGATCTCACACTCCCCTCCCTGAATCAATCGAAGATTTTGCCCCATAGATGGCGCAGCTTGATGGGAAGGGAGGGAGCTTGTCGTAGTGTTAACAGGGTAGGACACAATGGGAGGAGGTGACGTTTTATAACATGCAGTGACGAATGTTAAACTTATTTACTTTTACTTGTTCATACAATAATGTTCCCGAAACTAATTCGAAATGAACAGTAGATTCCCTCTTTCAGTAACTGAAACGTCACTCTCTCTCTCTCTCTCTCTCTCTCACACACTTGCTCTCTCTCACTCTCTCTCTCTCTCCACCTACTTTATTGGTATGAATAAAATAATAGTACAGGTCATACTATATCATATATAACATACACCTTTTGTTAGCAAACTACAAACTAGCGACAAATTAGATTAACAGAAGTAGTAAACTAGTATTATTTAGATGAGTTACCTTTCTAGTGTCAAAATATGTCGATCTGTGGATGACTTACCTCAAGCATGAGAGTCACAGTTAATACTGAGTTGGTGGGATATTGAATACATTTATCAGGATTCATTAAGATTGGTAATATCATTATCAATATTCTAAATTACCTGTGGCCAGAAAAAAACATTACAAATGATCACATTGATACATTAAGCCAAATGGTAGAGGTATGGCATGTCTGATTTATATATTTAACAATTAATTTACATCGAGGCAAATTTGTTGATAAAGCATTTCCCTCAGGAATATCAGTATATTTAGAGTAGCTGGCAACAGTGTTTAAACTTAGATACAAAATTCCTCTCTGTTCATGGCGATTTAAAGTCGATTTTCCTGTGCATCAAGGTAAACTATCCATTCCCTCCCCCAAATGGATAGTTTGAGTCTCGTTTCACCTTTATTGCTCTCTGACATTAGGTTGAAATTAGTATGGATCTTCATAAAGAGCTCCTTACCAAAACTTCTGCTGAAAATACACACTTCCTACTCGACAGGCTTACCAACATTTATCAGGGTAAATTGTATGACCTTAACTATTCAGCTATTGTACAAATTAATTCTTTCTGATTAACTTGCTCTATAGACGAATGCTAATAATTGGTGTGTGCTAACCTAGAAACAATAAATAAAATAATTACTAAAGTATATGAAAAATCTGTTGGTATCACGGAAGAGCCAAGTCTGGTTTCTCAGAGAGAGAGAGAGAGAGAGAGAGAGAGAAGTTGCACTGTGTTAATCGATTTATGTAGTAAATATGGTATTGATAAATAATTTGTGCATTACCTTGGTAACAG
>JBAKBP010018796.1:0-45962 GCA_037953745.1 Lithodes maja
ATAAGAAGTAAGTATCGGATTTTGAACAGCAATTTAATGAATAACTCACTGGTAATTAAAGGCTTTAAATTGACATAAGAAGAATTATAAGAATAGGCAATAGGAAATGGCAAACATTAAGAAGAAGTACTCCGACAATGCACTGGCAATAGCCTACTAAGATTGTGCTCGTGGGCCACTAATCTCTAAAGTAGCTAAGCGTGCCACACATGAAATCAATAGTGCATAAACAATAATATACATAAGGAGAAGCTTCAATACTATACTGTATCTGCTGGTCGAGCAAAGTCTAGCTGGGATATCTAAGGTTAAGAGACAATGGCTGAGCAAGCGGCTCGTAGCCTAGCGAGGTCCTTAAGACTGTGCGGCCAAATTACGGTAATTGACGGGATGCTCTCTTGAGAGATCCAGATCACTAGTATCTGGTTCTCTCCTGGCGATCCTCTCAAAGTCAAGCAAATGAGATAGCACAGTGTTGGGTGGCAGAGGCAAACGCCCTCACTCGCAACACAGTGCTAAACTCTCACGGTACACAGTCAGAAAGACCACCTAGGCGTTCCACGTCTCCGTTGCAATTGTACTGGTTCAACCACAACCTAGCACTCATAGGAAATCACAACTCGAGGAACCCTATCCCAGTCTAGCATTACCTAAGCCAGCAGAAAACAGGAACATGAATAATCGTACACAGGGAAATGCATATACGAGTGCAACAAACATCAATCAATCCTATTCTAGTTAACCCTTCCAAAATAGGCTTTCTAACAGGCATATATCTCGTGAGAACTCAAGCGATAATACTTTGGCTGACTAGCTCTGCACCAAAGGGATCATGGAGGTTAAACAGGGACGAGAAGAGAAGAAGATAGGCTGTTCAGAGAGTAGAGAAAGTTCACATCAGTCGGAAGAATATGGATAGTTGCAAGGGATATGAGAAGTCGCTCTGCCTGATGAGTTCTGAAGAATTGTGGCGAGGACCTCTCTTTTTATACTCGGCCCTCTAGCGGCATATCTCAAACTACTTAAGGACCGCCCACTGGCAATCATGACGTCATATTCTCTCTCAATCTGGGATCGACAAAGGATTTCCCACGCGCTTGATGAGGGAGGAGGGAGGAGGGAGGAGGGAGTGAGGCCTACACACCTCGTGGCGCGCTCACTGGCCGGCGTTACATAACTCTCTCTCTCATCATCATATATAAGTCCCACACACAATACATATATACAATGATATAAAATAGAACTCGTTGACTTAGAAGAAAACAAAATACATAATTATAATACTTATAGTACAACGGTTCACATAAACTGAGTTAGGAAACTCTACACAGACTACAGCCAAAGTTCCTGCCCTGACGATCCTAGCGAGAGTGGGGCCTGACTGAGCGTTCTGTACAGCATGCTCATACTCGGCATGCGTCACACCTCCCCCAAGATTTTACTTGCTCAACCCTGAGCTAAAATCTGACACGCAGAACCTCATCAAACCCCTCACACCCAGCGACCGCAAGGCACTAAAACAACGCTGAGTTTATCACAAAAAAAAAAAATTCACATTTCATAACTCCTCCCAACAATAGCAAAAGACATAATATCATGCTCCCAGAGCGAGCTTACAGCAGCTCAGCCGTTTGATAGTTCGTGGACTACTCAAACTCTATAGGCTATGACAAACTTATACAATTATCTATATCAAAAGAAAGAGTTTTTTTATGATTTTTATATTTTAATATGTTTTTTTCGGCTGCACTATAAGGGCAGCCTATTTTTCTTCTATACCAAACGCTCAACTCCTGCTTTACGACCCAATACGCTGGGCTACAACCGCGAGCCAACAAGCACCAAGCGCAAAATACTACTCAAACCAAAGCAGGAGGCTACCCGTGTGTCAATCTCTACGGGATCATACACCTGTGATAGCCTACGACTGATCATCTACCCTCGATAAACAATCCGCAATCACATTGTCACATCCCGCAATATGCCGGATGTCCAGGTTATACTCCTGCAACATCAATGACCACCGGGTCAGTCTCATATTGCGATTGTGAAATTGATTTAGGAATCTCAAAGGGTGATGATCAGTGTAGATAACCACGACTGGGCCATAGGCTGGAACATACACCTCGAAGTGCATGAGCGACAGCACAATCGCCAGTAATTCCTTTTCTATTGTAGAATAGTTCTTTTGTGCAGCATTGAACTTCTTAGAAAAGAAACTTACTGGGTGTTCCACACCTTCATTGTCTGTCTGTAGCAAGACGGCACCAGCCCCTACACCACTAGCATCTGTTGCCAGCTGAAAAGGCCTGTTAAAGTCTGGGGCCCTGAGTATCGGGTGAGTACACAGCAAATGCTTCACTAAATTAAAAGCCTTTTCACACTCAGGCGCCCACAAAAACTTTTTGTCTTTAGATAACAAATCTGTGAGAGGTGCCAACACCGTGGAGTAACCTTTTATAAAGCGTCTGTAGTAGCCTATCATACCCAAGAATCTCATGATCTGCTTCTTGGTGGTTGGGTGCGGAAATTTATTGATAGCCTGTACCTTGTTCTGAGGAGGGCACACCTGTCCCCTTCCCACTACAAACCCAAGGTACTGCACAGTGGCTTTTACGAAGTCACACTTTGCCAAATTTACTACCAGACTGGCTTCACTAAGTTTCCGGAACAAGGTCTCCAGGTGCTCACAATGGCTCTCAAAGTCGTCATCATAAATGATTACATCGTCCAAGTATACGGTGCAATTTGGAATGTCCTTGACAATTTCATTCATCAGGTTCTGAAACGTTGCTGGTGCATTCTTAAGTCCGTAGGGCATAACATTACACCGGTAAGTACTCCCGTCCACCACAAAACCACATACCTCTTTAGCGCGCTCGGACAAAGGTACTTGCCAGTAACCTTTTACTAAATCAACTTTAGACAAAAACCGAGCATTACCAATTTTATCAACACTATCATCAACCTGAGGAAGAGGATATGGGTTAGTTGGAGTCAAACCGTTTAGCCTACGGAAATCAATACAGAAGCGTACCTTGCCATCTGGTTTAGGCTGCAGTGTTACGGGGGAAGTCCATTTAACGGTACCTTTCTCTATCAACCCTCTACCGAGCATATACTCCAACTCATCCCTCAGAGCGGGTAGTTTTATGGGGGGCACACGGTACGGGATTGACTTAAAGGGTAGATGGTCCCCCACATCAACATCATGCATAGCCTGAGTAGTGAGGCCTGGATGTTCAGCGAATACAGTGGGGTATAAACCGAGCAACTGACGGATAGCTTCAAATTGCGGCTCAGGCAAATGGGCTATAGCCTCGTCAGCCCTTAGGCTCGAGTTCCCCGCCCACTGATCCGCTGAAACATGGTGATCCCAGCTATCCTCCTCTGAAGCTTGACTGTCCCCCCCCTCCTTCTCCACCACGGCCGCAACAAGCCAACACAGGGACAGTGAGAGGCTCAGAGGGGCGCCTCACATACTCTTTTATCAGGTTCACGTGACATAACTGATTCTTCTTCCTCCTGTCTGGAGTGGCAACAAGGTAATCTAGGTCCGAAATTTTCTCCACAATTTTATAGGGTCCAGTATACTTCGCCGACAAGGGGTTACCAACCAAAGGCAACAAAATCAACACCTCCTGTCCCACAATGAACTCCCGGAGCTTCACTTTGCGATCATACCTGTCCTTCATTAAAGCTTGTGACCCTGTTAAATTCCGACCTGCCATCTCCAGACTCTTAAGCATGCGCTCACGGCTTTCAAACACATACTTCAACAAGGAACAAGGCGGCACAGTTCCTTCCCAAATTTCCCGCAGCATATTAAGGGGGCCCCTGACTCGGTGTCCAAAAATCAGCTCGTTTGGACTAAATCCCAGGCTCTCACCAGGCACTTCCCGAGCAGCAAACAGTACATACGGCAATCCAAGATCCCAATCTCTTCCGTTATCAGCACAATAACACCTGAGCATGCTTTTAAGGGTGGCATGCCACCGCTCAAGCACCCCTTGGCTCTCAGGGTGATACGCTGACGATACCACCGCCCGTATTCCATGCTGTTGCATTGTTTGCTTAAAGAGATTGGAGGTGAAATTGGACCCCTGATCAGACTGAATCTCCTCCGGGTACCCGTACCTTGAAAAGTACCACAACAAGTTACTGACTACCGTCTTAGCCATGCCGTTTTTCATGGGGTATGCATCGGGGTATCTAGTGGCAACATCCATGATGGTTAACAAAAATTTATTACCAGCCTTTGTGGGAGGGAGGGGACCAACCATGTCAACAACAATCTTACTAAAAGGTGGCCCAATTACAGGAATAGGGTGCAACGGAGCTTTAGGAATAACTTGGTTTGGTTTCCCGACCCGTTGACAAATATCACATGAGTTTATCCAGGACTGCACATGAGACTTCATCCCCGGCCACCAAAACAACTTCCCCAAAGCCGCCACCGTTTTTCTTACCCCCAAATGTCCTGCCAGCGGTGTGTCATGCGCCAAACTCAGTAGGCTATCCCTGCACTCCCGCGGCACCATCAACTGGTCCACTACCCCGGACCCCATCTTCCAGCCACGGTTAGGGTCTTGAAAACGCCGATACAGGATGCCATCTAAATAAAAAAAATCTCCCGGCTGTGCATCACCGTCCTCGTCGAGCTCCACAGCTCCATTAGCACACGTTTGGAGCTCAGGGTCCTCCAGCTGCAACCGACGTATATCTGAGGGTGCCAAGCGATCTAACTGCTCCCGGAGCAATGCATGACCCTCCCCGATACTGAGCTGCTCCCTCTGTCTCTCTCGATGTTCATAACGTTGCTGTCGTGGAGACTCGTCATGCCCAGCCTCGTCACTCTTGATGACAGGCCCAGGGGCTACTCCGGAACTAAGTAATGGTGCTAATACTGAATCACCCAGGAGAGCCGCCGAGTCAAAACTCTTAAAACCAACTCCAGCTTTAGCCTCCTCCTGTTGATCATTCCTCTGCTGGTCTGAAGACGGAGGACTAGGCTGTGACACTTTAGCTGTCCGAGCTCGGGTGACAGCACACGCCATGGGTTGTGCCTGGCACCGCTCGACCCACTCTCGCTCTTCCCTACTCACGTCGGCCGGCCTCTCGGCAACGACTAAGGGTAGAACCTCAGAAGCGGGCATTGCAAAGTCGTTGCCGAGAAGAAGGTCGACGCCCTCCACTGGCAGTTTCTCCACAATCCCAACATCCAATTCCCGTGCCACACCATCCACCTCCAACTCCAACCGCACCAGCGGGTATGACCGAGTTGCATTAATACCCTGCACCACTACCACCCGAGCCGCATTTATAGGGTAGCCAGTCAAGTTTTTCATCAGAGTCTGGGAAGCACCTGTATCACGCAAGACCTCTACTCCATGCTTGCGCCCCGCCCACATCACGCAACCCCGTCCTCTATGGTCGCAAAAAACATCCTGAGCAGGGTTCGAGCCTCCCAGGTGCTTCTGCATTGGCTGTGCCTCAGCCTCTGACGAACTGCCCCGGGCAAACTCAGAAGACTTCAGAGACACACCAATGTTGCAGGCCAAAGACACAGCTGCTGTAGGTGGTTTGCTAAGACAGACTCTTGCAAAGTGCCCCTTTTTATGACATTGATAACACTCTAACTCCCCTTTGGGCTTCCCTTGGTACTGGGAAGGGCCCGGCCCCTTCTTAAATGGGACGGTGCTAGTCTTGTGGTCAGTCTTGGTATCATAACTCTTGTACTTGTTTGCATAAGATATATTACTAACTCGGGGGGGTGGGGCGTCACGCCCCTTGTTACCTGCCTCACTACGCTGGGCAGACCCGCACCCACGAATTAATGATAGCCGGAGGTCAGCCATCTCAGCTGCCTCCTGTAGAGTTTTTGGGTTCTTTTCTTTAATAGTTAAAGTCATTTCTGCACCTGTGCACTTGTAAAACTGCTCGAGCAGAAACAGCTCCGTCAACTGTTCGGCCGTCTCAGCTTTCTCAGAACGTGTCCAGTTTGTAAGTGCATCTTTTAAGTCCCGGGCATGCTCAAGAAAGGTCGCCTCCCTAGTCTTTGTAACACCCCGAAACTTCAATCGATATGTTTCTGGTTGCAACTCGTATGCCCGTAGGACAGCTCTCTTCAATTCTGGGTAGTCAATGCAAGACTCTAACGGCAGTGCATCATAAGCCTTCAGACCCTTACCCGTAAGTCTGGAGGAGACTAGAGCTGCCCACTTCTCTTCAGGCCAATTATGCTCCCTACACTTCTTCTCAAAACGATTAAAAAATTCTGTGACTTCAGTTTCACTAAATGCCGGCACCAATTTGACTAAGTGAGACAAGGACTGTTCTCTTACTTGGCCCTCCCGGCCCATCCGAATCCCTGTCGACTCTGCACGAGTCTTATCTAAGTCTATCTGAGCACAATATTTCTCGGAGTCGTATCTAAGCTCAGCCTCGTGCCTCCTAGTCTCATCCTCGTGCCTCCTAGTCTCATCCTCGTGCCTCCTAGTCTCATTCTCCTGCTTCCTAGACTCAGCCTCGATTGCATACTTCCTAGACTCAGCCTCGATTGCATACCTCCTAGACTCAGCCTCAATCTCCTTCTCCTGCTTCCTAGCCTCAATCTCAATTTTAGCAAGCTCGAGTTTAAATATCATATCAGGAGACAGGCCGGAAGAGGGAGCTGCCACTACTGAAGGAGGGGGGGCAAGAACTGGGGAACCACCATACGCACCGCCCGAGGGCACTCCAATCTTCCAATGCTCATGCCTCTGTGGGAGAGTGCTAACCTCCGGCAACTGAGTGGACGGCACTGTGGGAGTCGAGTGAGAGGGGATCTGGGGAGGAACCCCCCCAAACGCCCTCTCCTCCGAAACCCCATGTCGCCCACGCAACACCCAGGAAATCAGCTCCCCCTTGGACATCCCTACTACATTGGATTTGCCCAAAACCTTGGCTATCAGGTGCAAGCCATAAAGATCCACCCCAGTCAGCCTCCCCTCCGTCACGTGGTACTGCTTACTCACAAAAAGTCTAGCATCCTCCTCACTAGTTACTAACGGCACCTCCTCAAATAGCCTCTCTCGCTCCTCGTCCGTACTAGGGCACGACATACTGAAGTTCACCAAAAAATTCTCGAGACAAAAGTGTTAAACTCCCTTATGCAAGCACTAATTACTAAATTAACTGGAGTCTCTTAAATGCTCTCCTAATTGCCTTACAAAAAAAAATATTCTTCAATATGTACGCTAAAGTACCAACAAACAAATGTTGTACAACTCTGCAAAAAAAATTATACTGTTCACAAAATCCTAAGCAAGGTCGCCATTTGTTACGACCGGGCACTCAGGTACACTAGGGCTCTTACACAGGACTCGAATATGGCTCGCTGCCACAACGGAAACACACGATCCCAACCCAAGAGTACTGCCAGCCGAACAAAAAAACGCCACTACCCTCCAGAGTTCTATCTGCTATAACGGGGTATACAAGAACTCGGTACTAGCGTTTCACACAACAGACTAATAATCACGACGGGAGTTATCTAGTCTGGTCAACAATCAAACAAAGAAGAAAGTACTACAACACTAAAGAATAGTGTTGGCCGAAGCCGAAGTAATCCACCCTTGAACTAAGAACTTAAGAAGTCCTCCACCCTCTACTTCGGATCGGCACTATTACGTTACGTTAAACAATAGTCCTCGAGCATCAAGCAAGGAATCTTCTGATAAGTTAGATGCTTCTCGAATACTCATAAGAAGTAAGTATCGGATTTTGAACAGCAATTTAATGAATAACTCACTGGTAATTAAAGGCTTTAAATTGACATAAGAAGAATTATAAGAATAGGCAATAGGAAATGGCAAACATTAAGAAGAAGTACTCCGACAATGCACTGGCAATAGCCTACTAAGATTGTGCTCGTGGGCCACTAATCTCTAAAGTAGCTAAGCGTGCCACACATGAAATCAATAGTGCATAAACAATAATATACATAAGGAGAAGCTTCAATACTATACTGTATCTGCTGGTCGAGCAAAGTCTAGCTGGGATATCTAAGGTTAAGAGACAATGGCTGAGCAAGCGGCTCGTAGCCTAGCGAGGTCCTTAAGACTGTGCGGCCAAATTACGGTAATTGACGGGATGCTCTCTTGAGAGATCCAGATCACTAGTATCTGGTTCTCTCCTGGCGATCCTCTCAAAGTCAAGCAAATGAGATAGCACAGTGTTGGGTGGCAGAGGCAAACGCCCTCACTCGCAACACAGTGCTAAACTCTCACGGTACACAGTCAGAAAGACCACCTAGGCGTTCCACGTCTCCGTTGCAATTGTACTGGTTCAACCACAACCTAGCACTCATAGGAAATCACAACTCGAGGAACCCTATCCCAGTCTAGCATTACCTAAACCAGCAGAAAACAGGAACATGAATAATCGTACACAGGGAAATGCATATACGAGTGCAACAAACATCAATCAATCCTATTCTAGTTAACCCTTCCAAAATAGGCTTTCTAACAGGCATATATCTCGTGAGAACTCAAGCGATAATACTTTGGCTGACTAGCTCTGCACCAAAGGGATCATGGAGGTTAAACAGGGACGAGAAGAGAAGAAGATAGGCTGTTCAGAGAGTAGAGAAAGTTCACATCAGTCGGAAGAATATGGATAGTTGCAAGGGATATGAGAAGTCGCTCTGCCTGATGAGTTCTGAAGAATTGTGGCGAGGACCTCTCTTTTTATACTCGGCCCTCTAGCGGCATATCTCAAACTACTTAAGGACCGCCCACTGGCAATCATGACGTCATATTCTCTCTCAATCTGGGATCGACAAAGGATTTCCCACGCGCTTGATGAGGGAGGAGGGAGGAGGGAGGAGGGAGTGAGGCCTACACACCTCGTGGCGCGCTCACTGGCCGGCGTTACATAACTCTCTCTCTCATCATCATATATAAGTCCCACACACAATACATATATACAATGATATAAAATAGAACTCGTTGACTTAGAAGAAAACAAAATACATAATTATAATACTTATAGTACAACGGTTCACATAAACTGAGTTAGGAAACTCTACACAGACTACAGCCAAAGTTCCTGCCCTGACGATCCTAGCGAGAGTGGGGCCTGACTGAGCGTTCTGTACAGCATGCTCATACTCGGCATGCGTCACATTAGACAGTGAGATATGCATTGCTTGTTGGGAAACTATAATTGCACAATGTATACATTTTACGATGTACTCTGTGGTCAATAAAGTATCTATCTATATAACTATCTATCTGTGTGTATGTGTGTGTGTGTGTGTGTCTGTGTGTCTGTGTGTGTGTGTGTGTGTTGGTGAGCGTGTACTGGTGACGGCAGATTCAATATCTCTCGATCCTCCCCCAGCCAAGTGCAAGAGTTCTTAACATCCTATCAGATCCTCCCCTCTCGCTCTCTCTCTCTCTCTCTCTCTCTCTCTCTCTCTCTCTCTCTCTCTCTCGACGAAAAAGATTTTGCATCCCAGGAGCTGGACTGGACGACATTGTGGAAGCCTTCGAAGATACCACAAAGGATGCAAATGAAAATACCCTTTTTGTTATCCATGCTGGTTCAAATGACGTCATGCGCACCAGATCCGAAGAGTTGATGGAGAAATATCACAAGATGATCCAGCACTACAAAAACAAGTCAAGGAATATCATCATCTCAGGCATTCTCCCCAAGATCGACGCACCTGACAAATTATACGACAAGGCCTTCAGCACAAATAGCTGACTAAAATATTTGTGTCTGAGGGAAGAAGTTGAATTCATCAACCTCTGGGACAACTTCTACAACCAGCCTACTCTGTTCCGCAAGGATGGCACTCATCTAAACCCTGTGGGTTCAGCATGCATGGGTCGTCTCCTACACGAAGCTGTCCGCAGCCATGGATCAAAAAACGCCATCCGAGAAGAAGCAGCAGTGACATAAGTCATCCAACGCCAAGCAAAAAACAGAGGCAACTGAGGACCACCAGCGATAAGGACCGAAGACAGCGAGGACCGAGGACAGCCATGAACATAAATGTAGATCCGACAAGAACCCAAAAATATTATTAAAGAGCGTTCCGTGAGTTCTAAAATAACAAATTTAAAGGTTTTCTATGCAAACGCTCGTAGCATACGCAATAAATGTTCAGATTTAGAGGAGCTAGTGTTTACAGAAAATTATGATGTGATTGGCATAACAGAATCTTGGCTCAATACAGAAGATAGAGACTTTTTAGCAGAGTATTCACTTCCCGGTTATGTAATGTTTGAGAAAAGCCGAATCAATCGAAATGGAGGTGGCGTTTTACTTTATATCAAAGGAAGTCTTAACCCTACCCTCTTGTCAAAACCTCAAATTGTGAACGTCGACACATCTTTTGTGCTAATAAAGAATAATAAAGGTACAAAAATAACACATGCATTAATATACAGACCTCCAGCTCAATCAGTGCAAACTGACCGATAAATTTACGAACAAATTGCAGATGTAATTAACTCACAAGATACCGTAATTTTTGGCGACTTTAAATTACCTGTGACCAAATGGGGCGATACTCTTACTTCACACTCCGGACATGACTTGTATACGAACTTGCAAGAGAGTTCGCTTTATCACTTTGTTCGAACGCCGACCCGTGGTAATAACGTTATTGACATTGTACTTGCAACAAAAGAAGAATTGATAGAGAATTTGAATGTTGGTGATGAATTCAGTAACAGCGACCATCGTACGATAACTTTCACTTTAAAGTTTACTAGTAACGAACCAAATAGTAGCATCGAAAAAGTCCCTAATTTCAAGAAAGCAAACTTCCATAAACTTAGAGCTATGTTTAAAGAAACTGACTGGAGCTTTTTAATTAACAATAACGACATAAATACATCTTGGAAGTTATTCGAAACCACTTACCTAAAAGCAGTGCAAGACTGCATACCATCGAAAATACGGCGTCCAGGCCATAATAATAAGCCCAAATGGTGGAATAAAGATATTTCAAACTGCCTGCTTGCTAAAAAATGTGTTAATGATAGATTAAAATCCTCACAAAATGACGAAGAACGGGTGAAATTTGTAGAGCTACGACGAAAAGCCAAAAAGTTAATTAAGCAAAGTAAAAAGACCTTAGAGTTACATATTGCGAATCAAAGTAAAACAAACCCGAAAGAATTCTATAGTTATATCAGAAAGAAAAAAGTAGTTACTTCAACTGTTGGACCATTAGTCGATGAAAATGGAGAATACACCAAAGACGAAGTACAAATGAGTAATACCCTCAATACCTTCTTTGCATCAGTTTTTACAACAGAAGACCTCAGTGATATCCCTACACCATCGCCGATTCAGATTGATAATTCAGATGTTCTAAGCAATATCACCATTACAGAGAGAGAAGTATTGAATTGTTTAGATAAACTCAAGGTAAATAAAACGCCTGGACCTGATACAATCTCGCCTAGAGTTCTAAAGGAAGCTAAGGATGAGCTCTCCAAACCACTGACATTACTATTCAATAAATCCTTGCAGTCTGGAACTATGCCTGATCAGTGGAAGCTAGCCAACGTAACACCGATATTAAAAAAAGGCAGCAAATCCCTACCCAGTAACTATCGTCCAATTAGCTTAACCTCAGTTGTATGTAAAATGCTAGAAACGGTCATACGAGACAGACTCGTAAATCACTTAGAGGAAAATAACATACTTAAAGATACTCAACACGGCTTTCGTAAAAAACGTTCCTGTTTAGCAAACCTCTTAGACTTCTTCCACGATATCCTCAACCTCTACCATGAGAGTAAAGCTGTAGATATTATATACCTTGATTTTCAAAAGGCCTTTGACAAAGTTACCCACAAACGTTTACTGCTAAAACTAAAAGTGCATGGAATACAAGACGGTGTGTTGAAATGGATAGAAAATTGGCTCAGCAACAGAAAGCAAAGAGTAGTCATAAACAGTAAGGCATCTAAATGGACCAATGTAAGTAGCGGGGTACCCCAGGGATCGGTACTAGGACCAATTCTCTTTCTAATTTACATCAACGACATCGATGAGGGTCTCACCTGTACAATCTAAAAATTTGCTGACAATACAAAAATTGCAAATAGCGTACTCTCAAAAGAACAAGTTGACGATATGCAACACAATCTGGATAAATTGTCATGTTGGGCCCAAATTTGGCAAATGAGTTTCAATGCGGATAAATGTAAAGTACTACATATCGGATACCTAAATGAGAAAGCAAACTATTCAATGAATGGCACTCAGCTTAAGAATGTAAACAGAGAAACCGATCTGGGAGTAACAATATCGAGTAACCTAAAACCGAGTCAACAATGTTCAGAAGTTGTTAAGAAGGCAAACAAAATAATTGGCTTTATACTGTAGGCAGGTCATTTGAGCATAAATCCAAAGAAGTTATCCTAACCCTTTACAATTCCTTAGTCCGCCCTCTTCTGGAATACTGCGTTCAATCCTGGTGCCCTTATTACCAAAAATATATAAACAAGCTAGAACGAGTTCAACGTAGAGTTACCAAAATGATACCTAGCCTAAAGAACAAACCATACGAAGAGCAGAGCGTCTTAGAGAATTAAATCTATTTCCTTTAACCCAGCGCAGATTAAGAGGTGACTTAATTCAAGTGTTCAAAATCATCAAAGGCATCGACAATATGAACTGTAGTAAGTACTTCACTATCGACCAATCTAATTACACGCGGGGAAACGGTTGCAAAATTATTTGTAAATCTTTTAACTCGCAAGAATCTAAGAATTTCTTCTTCAATCGAGTTGTCAACTTGAGGAATGGGCATCCCCAAAACGTTATAGACTGCATCACCGTTGATTCATTTAAACTCCGCCTAGACAAATATCTCGCATCAAACCCGCGACTGACTGCGTTTGTAAATTAATAACTTTATTTTATCTCTCCCTCAGCTACTAACCCATCTGTCCTACTAACTTCCTAATCCTGCCACGGACATTAGTTACAGGGCAGTAATTCCCTTTCCAATGTTCCCTTACCCACTCTAAACCACTGTTTGGACACTTGATCCTCAGTGTTTTGGAGGACAAGCAACCTAGAAGGGTCACTAGATCTGTTGTTGCTTGATTTCCTTTGTACTCCTTTGTACTCTCTCTCTCATGATTAATGTTTAACATAATATATTATGATGTATTCATATATGATAGTTATTCAAACTCAACATAAATATAAATAGTTTTGAATCTGATGTAGGTGCATACAACTGTTCCTCTGGAAATATATTACATTTGTTAAACGTTTTCCTTGTTAACAACATAATTCTAATCGATCGCACGTGTCTTTATAATAATATGTATATCAATGTTTATGACATTTATGTAAACACTGGTGGAGTGTGGTATGACACTCACATTTATGTAAACACTGGTGGAGTGTGGTATGACACTCACATTTATGTAGACACTTATGGAGTGTGGTATGACACTCACATTTATGTAAACACTGGTGGAGTGTGGTATGACACTCACATTTATGTAAACACTGGTGGAGTGTGGTATGACACTCACATTTATGTAGACACTTATGGAGTGTGGTATGACACTCACATTTATGTAGACACTTGTGGAGTGTGGTACGCCACTCACTTCTTGAAAGCGTGTACTTGTTAGATTGATCACAATGTAAATATTTGTCTTAATAATATTGATATATTATGATTACACTGGTAATGATGGCAATAAAGTATAATAAGTATTTTCCCATAATTATGGAGGTGTAAACTTCAATTTCAGTCCCTCCAAATCTCACCATCACAATCATAATTAATGACTAAGTATTATTATTATCTGCGGTTCTCAGTTACTTCTCACCCAGTAGTTTTGTTTATTTTGTATACGTATAAAGGAGACAAAATGCAAAGACACAAAGGTGTCTCCTCAAAAGTCAAAAGAGTGAGCCAAATTCAAGGTACTTCAGAGTTAAAATGTTTGGACACTCGGAGCTTGAAGCATTGGATGAGGAAAAGACAGATTTTTTTGTTTTTTTCTATGTGATTGAGGGAGGCAAAAGGCATTACTGCCTATAGCGAGTGCCTCCCCAATAGTTGAAAGAGTGACAGGGCCAAAATCAAGGGACGTTCGAGCCAAAATGCCTGGACACTCGGAGTTTGAAGCAATTTAAGTCATAGGAAGAGGGAAAGACTGATTCTGGGAGAGAGTTCCAGAGCTCAGCTGTTGAGTAGAAGAAAGTTTGAGAGTAACATTTCACTCTTGGGTTGGAGAGTTGCACAGAGTAGGGGTGGGATTGAGTTGCAAGACGGGTACCACGTGCCCTACGTAAAGGAGGTGGTATGCACTGGGATAGCTCTGAGGAACACTGATTATTATAGTAGCGATAGAATAGCGAGAGAGATGCAACATTGCGGCAGAGAGAGAGAGATTGCAGAGAGTTGGTGAGTGGACGGGAGTTAACCCGGGAGCTGCGGGAAGACTCTTAAGAGTTCCCCCGGCGGACTGCGGGAAGACTGTCCTGAGTAAGTAAAATTAAAAATCAACTTTTGACATCGAAAAAAAAAAAAAAAATTTATTTTTATTTTTTTATTTTTTTATTTTTTTTTGGCCCCTGGGCCATGCAAAATCTCAGACCTCTACCTCCCCTCCTTCCCCACTTTCCTCCTATCCCTCAGTTATCACCTATTTTCCCTATTATTCCCTTATTCTGAGGTATATTTTCGTGCTAACATTAGCGAGTTGCAAGCAGGGTGTTGTCATCACTGATAGCAATCGAGTGCAAGAGAGAGAGAGAGAGTATCGATCGACTGTGTCGCAGTGGCCTTGGGGAAAATTGGCGGGAAGGTAGCTTGCCTCACCCATACATTATACAACTCACGGGCTATATCTCCGATTTTGACCATCCAAACGCTGTTTTCACTCGTTTTATTGTTGTTTCAGGTTAATACCTTTATAATCAACCCATAATTGGCGCATATGGATAATTATTAATGCTATTAATGGTACAATGAATATTTTAGTGACGGAAACACCTCAAATACGTCAGCACAGGGGGAGGTTTTCAATTACCCCCGTGCGCACTTGTTAGGTTAATGATACGAAATGCCTTCCTTTCAACTTTGTCTAGGAGAGCGGTGTGAGAGGAACCTCCCCACACATGTGAACAATACTCAATACAAGGGCGCACTATGCCCCTGTACAGAGCAAGAAGCTGTGCAGGGGAAAAGAACCCCCTAAGGTGGTTGAGCACACCCAGCTTCTGGGAGGCTGCCTTAGCAAGACTGGTAATATGGTCCTTCCAAATGAGAGCAGAAGAAAAAGAGACACCAAGAATATTGAGAGAAGATGAAGGGTTGATTTTTGTATTGTTGAAGAATAAGGGATAGTCCGCTAGGAGATCCTGACGGGTAGATAGATGGAGAAATTGGGTTTTGGAAGCATTAAAGTTAACAAGGTTTTCTCTGCCCCAATTGGAAATAGTATTTAGATCAGAATTTAAGAGTTCTATGGCTTCATTACGTTTGTCGTTGAGGAATTGCTGGCTGGGCGTTCTGAAAAACTAATGGAGTAGTGTAAGGTTGAGTCGTCTGCGTATGAATGGATGGGAATTAAGGTACAGTTAAGGAGATAATTTATAAAAATTAGAAAGAGAATAGGAGATAGGACAGAGCCCTGAGGAACACCGGAGTTTATAGGGTGAGGAAGTGAACAATGGCCGTCCACAACCGCAGCTATGGAACGGCCGGAAAGGAAATTAGAGACAAAGGCACAGATGGAGGGATAGAAACCGAAGGAGGGTAGTTTAGAAATTATAGATTTATGCCAGACTCTATCGAAGGCTTTCGATATGTCTAGTGCAATAGAAAAAGTCTCACCGAAGTCCCGAAAGGAGGATGACCAAGAGTTAGTAAGATATGAAAGAAGATCACCAGTAGAGCGACCCTTAAGGAAGCCATACTGGCGATCTGAGAGCAGATTATGAGAAGAGAAATGCTTAAGAAATTTGGAAGCAAGAATAGTTTCAAAAACTTTAGAAAGACAAGAGATGATAGCAATTGGACGATAGTTGGAGGGTTGAGAGCGGTCACCCTTCATTGGGACAGGTTGAATGTGAGCAAACTTCCAGCATGAAGGGAAGACGTTAGAGGATAGACAGAGACGAAAGAGTTTGCCTAGGCAGGGAGTCAGCATGGAAGCACAGTTTTTGAGAACAACAGGAGGAACACCGTCCGGACCATACGCCTTATTAGTGTTAAGCCCAGAGAGGGTAGAAAGTACATCTTTAGAAGAGATTAGGATATTAGGCATAAGTAAGAGAGAGGAGGGCGGAGAGGGAGGGAGTGAGGGAGAGAGTTCTAAAGCTTGTTAAGTAGTAGAAATACTGGGAAAATCGGTTCACTCTTAGGGTAGAGAGTTGGACAGAATAGGGGTGGGAGTGTGTTGAAAGCCGTGTGTCTCCCCCCCCCCCCCCACCTCTCCGTAGAGGAGAAGACATGCACTGAGACAGTTCTCAAAACCACTGATTAATGTAATTGTAGAGGAGTGAACACATGCAACATTGTGCCATGTAGAGAGAGATTGAAGGAAATTAGAAAGAGGAAATTACTTGATGAGACAAAATCCTTTTGACTCTGTTCTTTCGAGAATTGAGGTATAGGTGGAACCTACCCACACATTCGAACGATACTTCTGGGAAGCTACCTTAGCGAGAGTGATAATATGATCTTTCCAATAAAGGTCAGGGGAAAAAAATAAGATTACTCACAGAAGATTAAAGGTTGATATGTGTATTGTTGAAGTATAAGTGATAGTCATGTGGAAGAGTGTGACGGATAGATACATAGATAGACTGGGTTTTGGAGGCATTGAAAGTAACAAGATTATCTCTGCCCCAATCGGAAATATGTGATAGATATGAAGTTAGACGTGCTATGGCCTCATCACGTATATTTAAAGTCATTGCATGGTAGGTCATTGTGGAAAACTAGTTGAATGTTGAAAGGTAGAGTCATTAGCATGTGAGGACTCAAAAGGATGGCCCTCGGGAGGTCATGTCTGCAGCTGCGCTCTGTCTCTGAGTGACATGGATGGAACAGCGAGAGATATGAGCATAGCTGCGCTTCCAATAGTTATCTTGGGGTGGGCAGGGAGGGAGAGATGACAGAATATGTGTGTGATATCGTGTGCTGGGTGATGCTTTGATATTCCCCGGTGTCTGTGTGTGCGCTGCAGGGCAGTACAGTGGACAGCTTTGGCCTGTTGAGGCAACAGCCAGGAACCGAGTGCCTCTCACGGCCCCGTGGTCCCTGACTTTGAGGACCCCGGCCCCTCGATGCAGGTGATCTGCAGGTGCAGCAGCTGTGCAGCCCCTGTTATGAATGGTCTGCAAGGTACTGCGATGTGCCCCAGCCAGGTCAGAAGCCCAGACAGGGCTTGCACATTCCATCACTGATATCATGTATTGTTTGTACACTGTAGTGGCAGTGTCCATGCTGTATCCAAACCTTGTGTGGGCAAATTACCTGAGGGTGCCAAGTCTGGGTTTCAGTATAGCTTTAACGTTTGTGATATGTTGTTTGAATGTCATTAGAGTATTATCGATTACTCCCAGGATTTTGTGTGTGTGTGTGTATGATAGGGGGGTGATGTTTATGGTAAGTTGTAGGGTGTTTTTGTATTCGTCTTTCCAGTTTGTGAGGAGGGCTGCATTTGACTTGGCTGGGGGCAACTTGAGTCTGCCTATAGAGCACCAGCCATGTATTCTGTTGAAAAGGGTTGGAGGAGATGTGTTGCTCTGTCTGGGTCTTGGTGTGTACATATGAGTGCTATGTAGTCTGCGCAGTAAGCTACATTTCTTTGGAGTGTGTGGGGTGTGGGTATGTCAGGCAAGTATAGATTGAAGAGTGCAGGCGACAGGACGGATCCTTGCTGGATTCTGCGTGCTAAGTTTCTGATGTTAGACAACTGACTGGCAAATGACACATGTACACATCCGCCCCCTAGGCAGTTGTCCAGCTACCCCCTTGCACTGTTGTGCATGTTTGTGTTGTAGACCCTGTTTGCAAGGCTGTGGCGGGGGATGGCATCGAAGGCCCCACCAATGCCAAGCGTGAAAAGCAGTGATCTGTGTGGTAGTCCGGCTGAGTTGATGCTGTCTAAAGCTCCCTGTGCAAGGTCTGCAAGAAGAATGCCTGTGGAGTGCAGTGTCCCGAAGCCATGCTGTGCTGGAGCCAGGGGCAGAGCGTGTGCGGTCAGCTGCAGCACGAGGCATTTCAAAACCTTGGATAGAGCGCAAAGGAGTGTGATGGGGCAGTGTGAGGACGGCAGCGTGGGGTCCCTATTGGGACCGTTGAACGCAATGGTGACACTGTGCCACCAGATGTCTGTCATTGTGTTGTGCGAACAACTGCAGTCTGATATGTTGGTGAGTGCTAGCATTCCCCGTGGTCCCAGGTGTCTAAGGTGCATGCCACCCATGTTATCCGGACCAGAGGCGGGCGAGCGCCTGAAACTGCTGACGATGTGCCCCATCTGGCCGACTCCCACTTCGGATGACACATCGGTTGACCTGATGGGGGTGCAAGTGGCTGACATGAGAGAAGAGACCAATGAGAGTGCTTGCTTGCTTCTTATACGAAGAAAGAGTCTGTTGCTGTGATTGCGGCATGCGACCATGATGCGTTGCTGTTGGAAAGCGCGACGCTTTCTAGTATTTTGTAGAGTTTTCTGGGGTTCGCTTTGTGATCAAGTGTTTGGAGGCAATTACTTCAATTCAGTGTCCGCTGTTCTAGCATTTTGTGGCCAATATTCTTGGTGTCTCTTTTTCTTCTGATCTGTCTTGCAAAAATCATATTACTACTCAAGCTAAAACAGCTTGCCAGAAGCAGGGTGTGGTCAACCACCTCATGGGGTTCTTTTCCTATGTGCAGCTTCTTGCTCTGTACAGTGGCACAGTGCGTCCATGTATTGAGCATTGTTCACACGTGTGGGGAGGATCCTCTCACACAGCACTTCTAGACAAAGTTGAGAAGAATGCCTTCCGTCTCATTAACTCACATACACTTACCAATTCTCGGCAGTCTCTCTCTTTTCCGCAATGTTGCATCTCTCTCACTATTCTACCGCTATTACAATAATCATGTTCCTCAGAGCTCTCTCAGTGTATACCACCCTATCTTCGTAGAGTACGTAGCACCCGTCTTGCAACACAATCCCACCCCTACTCTGTGCAACTCTCCAATCCAAGAGTGAAATTTTATTCTCAGTCTTTCTTTTATTCAACAGCTGAACTCTACAACTTTCTAACAAAACCAGTCTTTCCCTCTTCCTATGCCTTAAATTGCTTCAAACTCTGTGTGTCAAGGCATATTGGCTCGAACGTCTCTTGATTTTGGCCATCACTCTTTCACCTCTGAGGGAAGCACTCTCTACAGGCAGTTCTGCCTTTTGTCTCCCTCACTAACAACAAAATAACAAAAACATCTGTGTTTTGAGTGCTTGGATTTGTTGTGCGATGTCCTGTATGGGGGTTGCTGGTGAGTGTTTCAGTGTGTTGCGTTGTTTGATGAAGTTTTGAATTTCTATTGTATTGTGTTGTTGTTGTAGTGTGTTGTTGTAGTGTGTTGTTGTTGTAGTGTGTTGCTGTTGTTGTAGTGTGTTGTTGTTGTAGTGTGTTGTGTGTTGTTGTTGTAGTGTGTTGTTGTTGCTGTAGTGTGTTGTTGTTGCTGTAGTGTGTTGTTGTTGTAGTGTGTTGTTGTTGTTGTAGTGTGTTGTTGTTGTTGTAGTGTGTTGTTGTTGTAGTGTGTTGTTGTTGTAGTGTGTTGTTGTTGTAGTGTGTCGTTGTTGTTGTAGTGTTTTGTTGTTGTAGTGTGTTGTTGTTGTTGTAGTGTGTTGTTGTTGCAGTGTGTTGTTGTTGTAGTGTGTTGTTGTTCTAGTGTGTTGTTGTTGTAGTGTGTTGTTGTTGTAGTGTGTTGTGTAGTGTTGTTGTAGTGTGTTGTGTGTTGTTGTTGTAGTGTGTTGTTGTTGTTGTAGTGTGTTGTTGTTGTAGTGTGTTGTTGTTGTTGTAGTGTGTTGTTGTTGTTATAGTGTGTTGTTGTTGTCGTGTTTTTTTTTCTATGTGAATGAGGGAGACAAAAGGCATAACTGCCTGCAGCGAGTGGCTCCCCCAGTTTTGAAAGAGTGACAGAGCTAAAATCAAGGGACGTTCGAGCTACAATGCCTGGACACACAGTGTTTGAAGCAATTTAATTCATGGGAAGAGGAAACAAATGTTTCTGGGAGAGAGTTCCAGAGCTCAGCAGTTGAATAAAAGAAGGTCTCAGAATAGCATTTCACTCTTGGGTTGGAGAGTTGCACAGAGTGCACAGAGTAGGGGTGGGATTGTGTTGCAAGGCAGGTACTATGTACCCTACATAGAGGAGGTGGTATACACTGGGAAAGCTCCGAGGAACACTGATTAATGTAGTAGCGATAGAATAGCGAGAGAGATGCAACATTACGGCGAAGAGAGAGAGATTGCAGAGAGTTGGTGAGTGGGCTGGAGTTAAAGATACGAAAGACTTTCCTTTCTACTTTGTATAGGAGTGCGGTGTGAGAGGATCCTCCCCACACATGTGAACAATACTCAATACAAGGATGCACTGTGCCCCTGTACAGAGGAAGAAGCTGTGCAGGGGTAAAGAACCCCGTGAGACGGTTGAGCACACCCAGCTTCCGGGAAGCTGCCGTAGCATGACAGGTAATATGGTCCTTCCAAGTGAGAGCAGAAGAAAAAGAGACACCGGAAATATTGAGAGAAGATGAAAGATTGATTTTTGTATTGATGAAGTCTAAGGGATAGTCCTCTGGGAGTTCTGAACGGGTAGTAAGATGAAGAAACTGGGTTTTGGAAGCATTAAATGCAACAAGGTTTGCCTCTACCCCACTTGGAAATAGTGGCTAGATCAGAAGATAAGTGTTTTATGGCTTCATTATGTTTTATTTTGAGGGACTGCTGGCTGGGGCATTCTGGAAAACTAATTGAGTAGTGTAAGGTAGGGTCATCGGCATATAAATGGATGGGACTGGATATACAGTTGAGATCATTTATGAAAATTAGAAAGAGAATAGGAGATAGGCCAGAACCCTGAGGAACACCGGAGTTGATAGGATGAGGAAGTGAGTGATAGCCATCCACAACCGCAGCTGTGGAACGGCCGCAATGGAAATTAGAGACAAAGGCACAGATGGAGGGATAGAAACCGAAGGAGGGTAGTTTAGAAATTATAGATTTATGCCAGACTCTATCGAAGGCCTTTGATATGATTAGTGCAACAGAGAGTGCAACAGACCAGGAGTTAGTAAGATATGAAAGAAGATCATCAGTAGAGCGACCCTTAAGGAAGCCATACTGGCGATCTGAGAGCAGATTATGAGAAGAGAAATGCTTAAGAAATTTGGAAGGAAGAATAGTTTCAAAAACTTTAGAGATACAAGAGATGAGAGCAATTAGACGATAGGTGGAGGGTTGAGAGCGGTCACCCTTCTTTGGTACAGGTTGAATGAGAGCAAACTTTCAGCAAGAAGGGAAGACGTTAGAGGAGAGACAGACGAAAGAGTTTGCCTAGGCAGGGGGTCAGCACGGAAGCACAGTTTTTGAGTACAACAAGAGGAACACCGTTCGGACCGTACGCCTTATTAGTATTAAGCCCAGAGAGGGTAGAAAGTACATTTTAAGAAGAAATTAGGATATTAGGCATAAGTAGGAGAGAGGGGGGTGGCGAGGGAGGAATAGCACCGGAATCATCTAAGGTGGAGTTTCTAGCAAAAGTTTGAGCGAAGAGGTCAGCTTTGTCAGAGGAAGAAGTGATGGTTGTGCCATCAGCGTGGAAAAGGGGAGGGAAAGACGAGGAAGCAAAATTGTTGGAGAGGTTTTTGGCTAGATGCCAGAAAGCTTGGGAAGAGCTAGAGAAGAATAGTTTAGTGCATTTATTATTGATGAAAGAGTGCTTGGCAAGTCGAAGACGGATTTGGCTTGATTCCGGGCAGAAACATAGGAAGAATGAGATTCTTGAGTTTTAAGGCGTCGGTACCGTTTGAATGTTTCCTCCTTGTTGTGGACAGCAGTAGAACAAGCGTGGATAAACAAAGATTTTTTTGCATTAGACTGAGAGAAAGAAAATGGAATGTACGCTTCCATGCCCGAGAGGATTACCTCGGTAATGCGTTCAGCACTTTACGAGGGTCCTCGGCCACGGAAGCAGAAGTCATTCCATGGGAAATCAAAGAAGTGCTGCTGGAGAGCCTCCCAGTTGGCAGCGCCAAAGTGCCACAAGCGCCGCCGGCTGGGAGGATCGGGTGGCCGTACTGAAGAGATAGGACAGGTGACGGAGATAAGTTTATGGTCGGAGGAGCCCAAAGGAGAGAAAAGATTGACAGTATAAGAAGAAGGGTTAGAAGTCAGAAATAAGTCAATAATGTTGGTCCGATCTCCGAAGCGATCCGGGATACGGATGGGTTGCTGGACCAGCTGCTCCAGGTAATTTATGAAAGAAAAGACATAGGCTTGTTCACCAGGTTGGTCAGTAGTGTGAGAGGAGAGCCATAGGCGGTCGTGAACGTTGAAATCTCCTAAAATGGAGACTTCAGAGAAGGGATAGATGGATAGAATGTGTTCCACTTTATAGTTTAGATAGTCAAAGAATTTGGGAAAATTGGTAGAGTTAGGCCTAGGGGAAAGATAGACAGCACAGAAATCTTTAGTATGAGAATGACAGGATAGTTTGAGACATAAAGTTGAGATTCAGAGGAGTCGAAATCGGGAACACGAGAGCAAGGGAGTTTGTTGTGCAAATAGGCTATGCACAACATCCGCCTTGGCTTTGTTACTAGGATAGAGAAGGTAGGAGGATACAGAGAAGGGGCTGCTGGAAGTTGTCTCAGATACCTGGGTTTCGGTGAGGAAAAGAAGATCAGGTTTGTAGGAGGAGAGATGGTGTTCGACGGAGTGAAAATTAGAGGATAGTCTGCGAATATTGCACAAGTTGATAGTAAGAGTGACAGGCCGTGGTCCAGAGCATTTAGGGGGGTCGTCAGATTAAGGTCGGGCAGGTGTGGGGGCATTTATGGTCCCCCCCTCCCCCCCTTGGGGACTCCGAGGCTGGGCCTGTGTTCATCATTTGTTTTTTAATAATTTTGAAGGAGAAAGTGTGGTGTGCATGTAAAGTGTAGTGAAGTAGATAGGAGGAGGTGTTTGTGAGAGCATGCTGGACTACTCTCAGTGTAAGTGAGGCACAAAGGGAAACAGTAAGAGAGGCCAAGCAAATGAAACAGGAGTTCCAGCGACTCCTTATCAAATGCCTACAGCCTCTCCTAAGTATAGCCCTGTTCGATTGGTGCCTACAATTGTTGTTGTTGTTGTAGTGTGTTGTTGTTGTTGTATTGTGCTGTTGCTGTAGTGTGTTGTTGTTGTAGTAGTGTCGTTGTTGTAGTGTTGTTGTTGTTGTTGTTGTAGTGTTGTTGTTGTTGTATTGTGCTGTTGCTGTAGTGTGTTGTTGTTGTAGTGTTGTTGTTGTTGTTGTATTGTGTTGTTGTTGTATTGTGTTGTTGTTATAGTGTGTTGTTGTTGTTGTAGTGTTGTTGTAGTAGTGTTGTTGTAGTGTGTTGTTGTTGTAGTGTGTTGTTGTTGTTGTAGTGTGTTGTTGTTGTTGTAGTGTGTTGTTGTTGTTGTAGTGTGTTGTTGTTGTAGTAGTGTCGTTGCTGTAGTGTTGTTGTTGTATTGTGTTGTTGTTGTATTGTGTTGTTATTATAGTGTGGTTGTTGTTGTTGTTGTAGTGTGTTGTTGTTGTTGTAGTGTGTTGTTGCTGTTGTAGTGTGTTGTTGTTGTTGTAGTGTGTTGTTGTTGTAGTAGTGTCGTTGTTGTAGAGTTGTTGTTGTATTGTGTTGTTGTTGTATTGTGTTGTTATTATAGTGTGTTGTTGTTGTTGTTGTTGTAGTGTGTTGTTGTTGTAGTAGTGTCGTTGTTGTAGTGTTGTTGTTGTTGTATTGTGTTGTTATTATAGTGTGTTGTTGTTGTTGTTGTTGTTGTAGTGTGTTGTTGTTGTAGTAGTGTCGTTGTTGTAGTGTTGTTGTTGTATTGTGTTGTTGTTGTATTGTGTTGTTATTATAGTGTGTTGTTGTTGTTGTAGTGTGTTGTTGTTGTAGTAGTGTCGTTGTTGTAGTGTTGTTGTTGTATTGTGTTGTTGTTGTATTGTGTTGTTATTATAGTGTGTTGTTGTTGTTGTTGTTGTTGTAGTGTGTTGTTGTTGTAGTAGTAGTGTCGTTGTTGTAGTGTTGGTTGTTGTATTGTTGTTGTTGTTGTTGTATTGTGTTGTTATTATAGTGTGTTGTTGTTGTTGTTGTTTAGTGTGTTGTGTAGTAGTGTCGTTGTTGTATTGTGTTTGTTGTTGTATTGTGTTGCTATTATAGTGTGTTGTTGTTGTTGTAGTGTTGTTGTAGTGTGTTGTTGTAGTGTGTTGTTGTAGTGTGTTGTTGTTGTATTGTGTTGTTGTTGTAGTGTGTTGTTGTAGTGTGTTTTTGTTACAGTGTGTTATTGTTGTCGTTGTTGTAGTGTTGTTGTATTGTGTTGTTGTTGTAGTGTGTTGTTGTTATAGTGTGTTGTTGTTGTAGTGTTGTAGTGTGTTTTTGTTACAGTGTGTTATTGTTGTCGTTGTTGTACTGTGTTGTTGTATTGTGTTGTTGTCGTTGTTGTTGTAGTGTGTTGTTGTTGTGTGTGTTGTTGATGTCGTGTGTTGTTGTTTGTGTTGTTGTTTGCTGTTATTGTTATTTTATATTGATACTATATGTAGTGGTACGGTTTTTGTAGCACGTTATTGTCATATATGTTATAATATCCTGCTGTAGTTTGTGTTTTTCTTGTGTTTTTAATATGGTGTCTTGTTGTTGTACGTTTTGCAGTGTGCTGGTGAATGTAGTTGTATGTTGTTGTTGTTGTGTGTTGCTGAATAATGCTGTCGTGATTTGTAGACTGTTATTACAATCACAAAGGTTCTCGAATATGTTGTGCTTTGTTGGCACGTCGGGTTGTGTTTGTGGTTGTTGGTATGTGTAAATGTGTTGGTGTATGTGTTGCTAGTTGTGAATATGTTTTGGTATGTTTTGGTGGTTGTTGGTATTTATTGTATTATGTGGCTGGATGTGGGTGTGTGTTGGTGTGTATTGCTGTGGGTGGGTGGGTGTGGTATGCATGGGGTTGTTGGTGTTGGTGTGTATGGATGTGGGTGTGTGTTGGTGTATATTGCTGTGGGTGGGTGGGTGTGGTATGCATGGGGTTGTTGGTGTTGGTGTGTATGGATGTGGGTGTGTGTTGGTGTATATTGCTGTGGGTGGGTGGGTGTGGTATGCATGAGGTTGTTAGTGTTGGTGTGCATGGGTGTGGGTGTGTGTTGGTGTATATTGCTGTGGGTGTGGTATGCATGTGTTACGACCGGGACTCGTATAAAACAAGGGCTCTTAATCATTGGACTAGAAAGGCACACAGCCACAACGGTAACACTAGATCCAACCCTCGAACTTATAATGCCGGCGCACAAAAACACCTATACCCTCCAGAGTTAAATCTGCGATAGCGGGGTATCCTCTAACTCGGTATAATGCACTATTACTACAGGCTGATGATCTCTGATACAGCCTGATCACAACAACTAACAATTACGTTAATAATGTATACAAGGAAAAAGATAGAGCTTAATTAAATCACTGGAATGATTTAATGCAAACAAGAAGAAGGTATAATTAAAGTTACTCTAAACAATAATAAACTGTCACTATATTAAAGAAAGTGAGTGAAAGTCCTAAAGCATCGAACAGGAATCTTCTGAAGAAAGTGTGATGCTGCTTAACATGATCGAATCGGATTTTGAACTGTTATATAAAGCAGGAACAAGATATGACAAGTGTATGGACATACAGTGTTAACTGGCACGGGAATAACGATAAATGCACAATAGTATTATCTCCAACAACAAAAGAAGTACTTCCTCAGGCAACGCAAAAGCCTGCTCGGGTTGTGCAACTCAACAACAACCAAGGCTTACAATCAATGTGAATAAAAAATGCTGCATACATAACATAAGAGTTTATAATCCTAATCGGGTGTCTGCTAGGCGAATAAAGTCTAGCTGGGATGTCGTAGGCTAGGAAACAATGGCTGAGCAAGCGGCTCGTAGCCTAGCGAGGTCCTTAAGACTGTACGGCAAAATTACGTTAAATGCCGGGGTGCTCTCTTGAGAGATCCAGATCGCTAGTATCTGGTTCTCTCCTGGCGACCCTCTTCAAGTCAAAGCAAAACGAGTTAGCACAGTGTTGGGTGGCAGAGGCAAAAGCCCTCACTCGCATCACAGTGCTAAATTCACAAGGTACACAGTCAGAAAGACAACCTAGGCTTCCCACGTATCCGTTGCGATTGTACAAGTTCAACAAAACCTGGTACACATCGGAAATCACAACATCAATAGCCTTACCCCAGTCTAGCATTAAATAGCCCAGCAGACAACCAAGAAACAGGTAGGGAGACACCGCGAGTGTGTCGAACCTCTACAGACAAAATGTTAACCCCTCCAAAATGTCTAACTAAACATGAGATATCTGAGAGCTTCAGCATATAATACGATGGCCGATGTATGAAATCGTGCAGAACCAAAGGGGAGTTAGGATATTAAATAGATTAGAAGCATAAGAGGTAAGAAGTTGAGAGAGAGAGAAAGTGTTCTATAGGTAGAAGTCGGGGACAGGTGGCAAGGGAGGTGTGAAGGGTATGCTGGTCAGGCAAGCTCTGAGCAAGGAAGGCACAAAGGCAGCAGGGAGTGCAGGGGGACCACTTCCTGCCGCGGCAGGAGGACGGCAAGGCGGCCAGCCACTCAGAGGGCCCGGCTGCGGCATGACGTCACCGAGACAACACGCAACACCACGCGTACTACCCTCTGCCTCCTGCACTTACTCACTCACACTCTCTAGCTGTCTCTTCAGTCTTATACATTAAACTTATAACTGATGATATAAAATATAATGCATTGTGAACAGACAAAAATAAAGACCACTACTATACTGCCTGTGACATGATGATTCACAAGAAAGAAAGTATAACAAAGTATAACATTGTAGGGGAGGTGTGGTGGAGTGGTCATGCCACTGGATTGGTAATCCAGTGGACCCGGGTTCAAATCCCGATATGTCAATGGGAAGATATTATTGGGATTGAATTTGTGCTGTACCTAGTATCAGTGCATTACCACAAAGTCCACCGAATTCCCAACAAAAATACCCTCATTGTTCCCTGATTAAATAACACTGTATGAATATTCCCATATTCAAAATATGTTACAGGGGGACAATGCCTAGTGAGTTCACTGCTCAATAGGTGGCGTTCTGAGAGTGAGGGTCTGAGTCTGGAGGGTGAGACGGTGAAGCACTTGAGCGAAGCAACCAGCCGCTTCAGAGATGGAGCTGCTTCGAGCCATGATGGATGCTTCACATGTCTCACTCCCCAGGCTGGAACAAGACCTCACAGGCTTTACCGTGTTGAGCGGTGGAATGTACAGGCTCTCAGCCTATGCCCGAGAGGGTAATAGTTGGAATATATATAAAAAAAAAAAAAAAAATAGACTGTAGCCAAATTCATTGCCCTGGCGAGTGCTAGTGGCTACCGGGAGGCGATTCTGCCAACGCTGGTAGGCGTCACACATGGGGTTGTTGGTGTTGGTGTGTATGGATGTGGGTGTGTGTTGGTGTATATTGCTGTGGGTGGGTGGGTGTGGTGTGCATGGGGTTGTTGGTGTTGGTGTGTATGGGTGTGGGTGTGGGCATTTATGTGGGCATGAGTGTTGGTGTATGGAAGTGTTGATACAAATTTATTAGTACGGTATGTGTCTGTGAATGTGAGTGTGTTGCACGGTCGAGAATTTGGCGGATTGGATTGTGTTGGTTTATGTTTGTGGATGTGTTGGAGTGTGTTTGTGTGTGTGTGTGTGAATGTGTATGTCGGTGACTGTGGGCGTTGGTTGTCGTGTGGATGTGTTTTGAGTGTGCTTGTTTTGGTTTGTATAATGGTGTGTTATTATGTTTGTATGATTTAGTGTTTTCGAGCAAGATGGGTTTTTTATGTGGTTATATGTACTAGTACTTATGGACGATACTGTACTGCTGGCAATAACTAAACCAAATATGATAAAGCAACTATCTATATTACAGAAATATTGTACTGAGTATGGGATGAAAATCAATCAATCACAGACAAAGATTTTCGTGATTAGCAGTAATAAAGCAGACTGAGCCATTGGTTGTAAACGATGTAGTTGTGAACCCGTGTGATACCTATGTTTAGGTATTTTGAGTTCACCAATTACGAGTGATGGTTGTGCTTCATCGGCTGTTAGAGCCTATGCTAATGCAAAGATGTGACATGTACTTAAGTATGTATCATTTTGAAACGAAAAATAATTATGTTCCTTTTATAGTAAACAAACGAGTGTTTGATGCATGCCTTATGTCAACATTGATTTATGGATGCGAGTCGTGGTTGTGATCGGATCTGAAGCCAGTTATTAAGTTATACAACTGGTGTTTGAAGCAGTTACTTGGAGTGAGGCGAACTACTTGCAATGACGTTTGTTATGTAGAGTCGGGTATCTTCCATTACAAGACCTTGTTAAATTCAAACAGCATAAATTATTTTATAAAATGCGTAAGGAAAAATCCGAATACCGAGATGACCCGCTTTCATTTGCCATTGGTGCCGTGATTGATTCGAATATTGTTACGGGTAGATTGGTGAGAAGATTCGTTTCACGAGATACAGCTGATCTGAGTGTTGCGATGCACGATGTTGTGTCTGGAATCAGGAATAGTGAAACATTTAGACGTAAGACCTATAAGGAAATGACCCCCTTCTTACAACGTACATAATGTGTATAAACAGAGACATATTGTCAATGAATTCCATAGATTGTCATTTACTCGTGTTCGTGTGAGTGGGGACTCATTAGCTTGTGAGACAGGTTGGTGGAATAGGCGGGGCCGGGGCCGGCTGCCGCCTGAGGAGCGCCTGTGTGTGTGTGTGGAGATGTACAGAATGAACAACATGTGGTACAAAACTGTCCGCTCACCAATCACCTCAGGCAGACCTATCATTTTGAAAATTACAACAGTTAATTATTTTAGATCAGTTCACACCTGATATCTTGTGTAAAATAATTCATGGTATGTTGGCTTCTTATTGATAGTTATTCGGACGATCAAAGGCGCGGAGGATATTCAGTGTTTACATATATTGCATATTGTGTCATATATAATTTGGGTAACATTCAAGACAGCTAGATCCGCCTTATTTACCAAGTTTTCTTCATATTTTGTTCAAGCAATATAGTGTTGTATTGTTTTTTTTCATGGTGTGAGTGGAGGATTTGCATTAACTTACCCATTATTAATTAATCTGAAGATATGGCGTCAAATGGTGCCATTTATTGGGTGAATCGCGCTTTTACAGTAGGTAAGGTAAATTGTGGGGTACATTGGATACACGATGGGTTGAGGGGGGGGGCGTTCCCCCCCCCCCCCCTCACCCCCCCTTGATTTATTGTCATCCTCATATATGTAGATCTGTAAGGGGGCAGAAACAGGTTGCCGGTATTTATTGTCATCCTCATATATGTAGATCTGTAAGGGGGCAGAAACAGGTTGCCGGTATTTATTGTCATCCTCATATATGTAGATCTGTAAGGGGGCAGAAACAGGTTGCCGGTATTTATTGTCATCCTCATATATGTAGATCTGTAAGGGGGCAGAAACAGGTTGCCGGTATTTATTGTCATCCTCATATATGTAGATCTGTAAGGGGGCAGAAACAGGTTGCCGGTATTTATTGTCATCCTCATATATGTAGATCTGTAAGGGGGCAGAAACAGGTTGCCGGTATTTATTGTCATCCTCATATATGTAGATCTGTAAGGGGGCAGAAACAGGTTGCCGGTATTTATTGTCATCCTCATATATGTAGATCTGTAAGGGGGCAGAAACAGGTTGCCGGTATTTATTGTCATCCTCATATGTGTAGATCTGTAAGGGGGCAGAAACAGGTTGCCGGTATTTATTGTCATCCTCATATATGTAGATCTGTAAGGGGGCAGAAACAGGTTGCCGGTATTTATTGTCATCCTCATATATGTAGATCTGTAAGGGGGCAGAAACAGGTTGCCGGTATTTATTGTCATCCTCATATATGTAGATCTGTAAGGGGGCAGAAACAGGTTGCCGGTATTTATTGTCATCCTCATATATGTAGATCTGTAAGGGGGCAGAAACAGGTTGCCGGTATTTCGTTTTTGTGAGTAACGCTCACGCCAATTATTGGGTGAATCGCACTCACCGCATCATTCAAAACAAGAAGAAGAGGAGTCAAGTCGAAGGATTCATTGGGCGCAATGCTTTGTTAACGGTCGGGACTAATTTTGTTTTTGTTAATTTTCGGTGTAATCGGGTTTTTTCAAGTGTCGATAACGAAATTCCTCCATGTGGGAAAAATATGGAGAGTCTATTGGTCCATATTTTCCCCAATAAATTATTTCTAATAGAGCGGCGAAAGAGGTCTTGAAGATTATCATAATTTGTTGGTAAGGGTTTTGTTTATGGACTACAGTTTTCACATATGTTGTAAGATTAGACAGAGATATGCATTGCTTGTTGGGTAACTATAATTGCACTATGTATAAATGTTACGATGTATTCTGTGGTCAATACAGTATCTATCTATCTATCTATCAATAAGTGTGCGTGTTTGTGAAAGTGTGTTAGTACGTGTCCGATTGCGTGGGCACTGACGTGTGTGTCTTTGGGAGTGTGCGCGTATGTGTTTGTGTGTAATAATAATAATAATAATAAACGGTTTATTAAAGAATGGCAGCCTCATGAGCTGAAAATACACATTTTACAATTTAGTGGATGAACATGAGATGTACAGATATTAAGATGGTAAGCTCAGTTTACAAAAAAAAAAAAAAAAAAATACAATAATGATGCAGGTGCAGAATACAAATTATCATAAAATAACCATGAGAGTAAGTGATATACAGTACATATACACATTATTTTACTTACTCATATACAGAACATACATATATACACTTACGTACACACATACATACGCATACATATACATACATATATAAGAACATAAGAACATGCAGTAAGTGTGCACATGTCCGTATACACAAACGCTCACATATGCACACAAACATACATACATACAAAAACTGTTTTGGTAGGGTCAGGGTAAAGAGGTAAAGGGTAAAGAGGGAGCGGCATTCAAGTCCGTACAGGCAGGGTCAGGTAAAGCCTACTACAATGGGAGGTTAATCCTCGGTAGTGTAGGTGTGTGTGTGTGTGTTCGTTCGTGTGTGTGTGTGTGTGTGTGATAGAAGGCGAAATGTGGAAAAGCTGGGCGTTCTATCGTTAAGAGTGGAAATACATGGATGAAGATACGCAAACACTTAATAATAGATAATGCTTATGCATAGATTTATAATCAGAAGTTGCGCTAGTGAGCAATATGTTCTCACTCATATGTATGTATATTTACATACATATGTGCATATGACCATACAAATACACGTACAGTACATATATATATTATATACCTTATAGTGTGTGTGTGTGTGTGTGTGTGTGTGTGTGTCTGTGAGTGTGTGTTTGTGTGTGTTTATGTGTGTGTGTGTATATATGTTGGTGAGGGTGTACTGATGAGACCAGTTCCAATATATCTCGATCCTCCCCCAGCCAAGTGCAAGAGTTCTTAACACTCTCTCTCTCTCCTATGGATAATGATACACACATATACCCGTATAGTATATTCATATACAATAGTTAGTATTATTCATCATGAATAATAAATTTGTTTTGCATTGTTACATGAATAGTTGTCCAAACGTCCACCACTTACACCACTACTTTTTTATAATAATATTCAGTAAATGTTCATCAAAATTATGTGACCGATAATGATGGTCACTTTTACAAAAGAGTGGATTTCACAGGTTTATCACAATGTAAATATCTGTCTTCCTAATATTGCTAAATTATAATTGCACTGGATATTAATGTTAATTATGTATAATAACAGTTTTCCCATTTTGATATCAATCCCAATTCCTGTAAATCATAATTGAAGACTATAGACTGATATTCTCAAATTACTTCCCAAGAGTTAATTGGCGGCTGTGATTATGATTTCTTACTTGCTCTTTATGTAGTTAATTGGTGGACACTTTTTAATTTGTAGTTTTCTTATGTCCACATCATGTTAAGGTCTCCCACTGGTAATCTTCCCCGATATAAATGTTTACTTCACACCACTGTAACTCCCTTTAACCCCTTCCTCCTTTGGTGGATTTAACCATAAGCATTATTATTATGCTGTATAGCCATTGTTTGTTCACTATTTTAAGTATTTCAGGATGATTGTGGTGATGTTATGGTGACGGTGGTGTATGGTGATGACCGTGTTGACGTCACAGTTAGGCTACCCCGGTACGAGGTAACTCTTGTGATTTACACTGTTTACTGTTCACAGGATGATTGTGATGAGGACCATTATGGTGTTGGTTATGGTGATGACCGTGTTGACGTCACAGTTACCCCGGTACGAGGTAACTCTAGTGATTTACACTGTTTACTGTTCACAGGATGATTGTGATGAGGACCATTATGGTGTTGGTTATGGTGACGGTGGTGTGTGGTGATGACCGTGTTGACGTCACAGTTACCCCGGTACGAGGTAACTCTTGTGATGTACACTGCAAGTCGATGGCCTTGTCGACTCTCCTACAGGCTCTGGGTTATAGTCCAACCTGTGTGGCCACCACCCTCACCCTCTGCTCACAACTCAAGGACGAGAATAACTTTGCAGCATTAGTAGAGGTAATTATGTGTTATATACTGTCAATATAATTTTATGCCTCTATCCTTCTGCTCACAACTCAACAAACTCAATAAATTTGCAGCATTAGTAGATGTAATTATTATTCACCTCCACCAACAATGTTGGATGGAAGCTATGTTATTACCTCCGTTTGTCCGTAAACAAGATATCTCAAATAGGTATTGCTATGATACGTTATAATTTATGTCGCTTTATATCAGTTCTTTATTTCCACCATAGGAAAGCTCAGAACTATAACACTCAACGGGAACACAACTGACTTTAATATATATAATTCTTACATCAATCAATCTCCACCAATGTCACAGAATACACAGTTTCGGTACACAAGTTTTATTTCTTATTAGCTAGGGCACAGGCACAAGAATATGGTTGAGTCTTATCTATATAAAAACTCAATTCATCATAAATATGATAATACAATGAATACAATTATTCCTGCTTCATAACTCAACAGGAATAAAATATACAAGGTAATTGCACAATAGCATCAATGAAGCATAAATGTGATAACTATATATAATATAGTATAAATATACACAGAGAGGTTAGTCTCGAACAACAATAACTGATATCCTGATAGAGAGCAAATGCGAGGTGGCGAGTGAATGAGGTAGGTAAATAAGACTGCAGAGACACACACACAGTAATCAGTTTATATGAATAATAAGATATCAGTTGAGCAGTGAATAACTTGACGTTAATTCAATATAACAGAAGATATAAATATAAATAAACTCATAGAGTTACAATAATGAATATGAATTCAGTGAACTGATAATACATTATATTAGCCTGTGTGTAGGGCTGAAGATCTCGCCGTGGAGAATTAACACGACGCGATACTGGCAGGAGTTTATATTTAACTCAAAAGAAGGCTTAAACTAAATTGTTTTGTTTTTCTATAGTCCAACTACTCCTTCTCGGGCATAGGCTGAGAGCCTGCACACTCAACCGCTGAACACGGTGAGGCCCGTGAGGTCTTGTTCCAGTCTAGAGAGTGAAACATGCGAAGCACCCCGGCCCGAAGCAATCCCATCTCTGAAGCTGCTCCGCCTCCACGCTTCACAGTCTCTTTCCCCATACTCGGACCCTCACTCTCAGAACGCCACTTTTTTTTTTTTTTTTTTTTTTTTTTTTTTTTTTTTTTCTATATTCCAACTTACTTCCTCTCGGGCATAGGCTGAGAGCCTTAACATTCACCGCTTTACAATGAACAGTGAAGCCCGTGAGGTCTTGTTCCAGTCTAGGGAGTGAGACATGTGAAGCACGTAGAGTACAACGAGCACCTGCCATCTTGCCTTCACATGAGGCACGGTGCTCACTCATGGCCCGAAACGACCCCATCTCTGAAGCCATCTCGTTCCCATGCTTCACTGACTCACCCCCTACACTCGGACTCTCACACTTACACACACACAACCTATTGAGCAATTAACTCAGTAGGCATTGCCCCCCTGTAGCATATTTTGAATATGGGAATATTCATACAGTGCTATTTAATCAGGGAACAATGAGGGTATTTTTGTTTTGGCATTTCGGTGTGATGTGTTAATACACTGACACTAGGTACAGCACAAATTCCATCCCAATAATATCTTCCCATTGACATATTAGGAGAGTGATGATAAACACTCTATGTGGACACTTACACATGCAATCACGTACCCAGCTAATAACAACATATAGAATAAGATCTGGTATAGTGTTCACTGGTATTTACGTATAGTGTGCATGTATATTTCCCGAACGAATATATCTATAATCCGTATATGAAATATAGGAAACTATATTTCAAGATATATAGATATATCAATCCCACGTATAGAATATGTTTTGTTCTCTCGACACAAGTGACGATTGATAGAAGGTGAGAATTGATAATCTCTTAAATTACGTTAACTTGAACACTTCGCATATCTTATAAAACCTTCGCAATAATCATCAAAGCAATAGGATCGAACAAGAGGCACTTAATTTGGGTGAAGTATAGAAGTAGGAGCCGTGAGAGATCTGGTCACACGTGGCGATTTAGTAGGATGTCCACTGCCTGTTGACACCAGGGGGGATGCCTTCTTCACACGCACTAACTAGAGTGGTCACTTCTAGGTCGCCTACTACACTCCTTGTTGGTCACTGCACACAAACACCACTTGCAGATACTTTTTAAGGGGAATTAGGCTAACCCCTATGGAAGTATTCTCTGTGTTGATTTATTCCAGCTATTAAACACGTTCGCCCGAAGGAGGGGTACCCGAAAGTGGAGTCAACTTTGCCTAACAATATCTTGTTTCGGTCAGGTAATATTCAGTTTTTAATTTGGTATCCGGGTAGTGCGTTTCGGAACGTAAGAGGTATGTAAATTACAGGTTTTGGATTATTCTTGCAGTTATTAAGATTCTTAAAAATATAGTACATATATGGTTACATAGGTAATGTCATTCTTTATTTATTAATATTAAAAGTATGTATTAGAAAGCTTTGATGAATGAATGATAATTAATTTACAGTTTTGGCTGTTCCTAAACAATTAGTATGTTATATGCAATGCTTTCATTATGAGGGTGAATAATGATCTTGTCATTGTTGGTTCTCCTAGGAGTTGTAGTGGTAGTTATTTCCTTCTGGGTAGATGTGTGGAAATTGAGGAGGTTGATGTCTTAATTGCATAAAGGTATTTTCATCGTAGTTTAAGTCAGGCTCAGGTAGGGACTTCTCACTTCTGGTGGGGAGTGGCGATTGTTGATGCCGCGGCTGGAAGGGATTAGCGTGGGGGAGCGGCGTGTTTTGGTCTGCACAGGTAGTGGGGCCTTGTTTACCTTGTGGCTGTTGTAGGGGAAAATGCTTTAGGTTTGTTTTCTGTTGTTAGGTAAACTTATTCCTTTCTCTCCTCTTGCCTTTTATGGATGCAATTCTACATGTTGATGTTGGGGGCTCTTCCACATACGGGAGCAGGTTCTGGGGATGTCTTGGCTCATTATCATCTCGGTTATGAACCGATTTTCACGAAAGTTAGTGGCCAGATAGGATATGCTCCAAGGAAGAAGTGACCCAATTTAGGATGTGATCGGTAGTACTCATACCTCTGTCAGCGTTGGCGTAGACACACAATCCCTCCTCTAGTTATATATTTAAGATGCCAACTTCTATTAGATATAGTTGCATTCTCTTTGCTATCTGTCACGGGTCCCGTTTTACCGAGAGGGAGGTGTTGAGAGAATACAAGAACCAGGTGTATAAGTTTTATTATATAATCAGTGGGTTGATATGCATTTCTAATACATAATTACAGGTGCAATGCATGAATAACAAAAACATAAATCATAAGACAAAGTACAACATAAATATAATAGGATGCACAAGGATACATGTAAATATATACAATATTAGCACATAGTCAAAGAGACGTAATAAATGAATAATGAACTCCTAGTTAGACTCAAATTGTGTGGGGGAATCCCTAGGTGGATCATAGTGTAGGTGCAGGTATGGCAGAGCTCTCCACCTATAGGTACGCAGCGGTTTGGTTACCTAGAGGTTAGACAAACAAGTGACAATAAACCTATAGATTAATCATTTAAGTTAAGAATAGCGTGTGAGAATTTAAATTAGCAAACTGGATTAAAGAATAAATTACTGAAAAGGGGGCCTGAAAGCCAGGTCTTAACTAGTTCAAGTGTCTCTAGTATTGCAGTAATAGCTTATTATATTAAGTTACCAAGAAGCCGGAAAGCATCTAAGCCAGCACTTGATTCGGGATTTGCCGTTGTTCAAGTATCTAGGTCGGGCCGGGAAGCACAATTGGAGCCATAACGCATCCAGATCTTAGGAGGGGAGGTGAGATGACTAATTCCCCTACCTGGCCTGGATACCTATTCACTTCCTAGGTGCTCCCTGCCCTAGGAGTTGCACAAAGAAAAAGGGCATGTGAGAGGGGCGATGGAGTAGGGAATGAAGTTTTGGCTACAGGGGTTTGCAAGGGTGAGTTGTGAGGGGGTGGTGAAAGGGGATGTGGTGGCTGAGGTGGTGGTGGTGTGTGGGTGGGGAGCCAGGTTAGTTCATTAGCTGAAGTATGATGTTGGTTATTTGGGTGAGGTGAAGGTTGGTGTTCTATATCGAAAGTGGACTCACTTAGCATGCCTATTGCGAAATACGCGAGGTTCTCCGTTATAGTCTACCATGACCTGGTAACAATTTGGGATTTTTGTGTTTTTGAAATTCACCTTGAATTTTAGCGCAAGTTTGTTACTTATAGGTTGGTTCGCTATCATCACATGGTAACCCACCCAGTACGGTTTTCTAGTGTTCTGGGTGTCGGCTGGTAAGTCTTGGCAAGATTGCAATTGTCTTAACCTTGCTTTAATGTGCGTTACTGTGGGGTGGTTGTCTAGGGAGGGGGAGGGAGGGTGCATACGGTGGCGTAGAAGAAGTAGAACGGGAGCGACACCGAAAATGTTCTCATGCGGGATGATGCCATCGTCTCATAGGGTTGAATTTAAACCCCATTGGATTATGCATACCTGACTGGGCCAATCCTTTGTATTTCCCACAATGAGTTTCGTCCTGATTTGGTTTTTATAAGCCTATGGCTCTCTCACAGATCGCGTAGCCTTTTAGCCAGTACAGATGGTGTTGCCCATTAGTTTTGAGAGGGCTGACCAAATTTGACCAGATAATTCAGTGGGGCGTTGTCGGTATGTAATGCCAGAGGGAGGCCAAAATTAGGGAAGATGTGGTTTAAAAATTGCATCTGCCACTGTCTTGGCACTGTGGTCTTTGACTGGAATCGCGATAAACATTTTGGAGTACGTGTTCACAAATGTAAGCACAAATCGGAATGAGTTAAAGGCGGGAAAAAGGCCTATTGTGTCGAGTGACAAGAGTTGCAATGGCAACGTTGTCGTGATGGTACCGGAAGGGCCAGGCGTTTGTGTTGTATCTTTATCTCCTACGCAAGCTAGACATGACTCCACTGTTTGTTTGACTATGTATTTAGGATGAGAGGTCCAATATGTTGCCATAAATGTTTGCAGTAATTTGGTGTAGCCTAGGTGAATGCCGTTTCCGTGATGCAGTAATCACAAGGTTGCTTTTGCTTTTTCTGGGCTCTGAGTGACATGGCCGGTCTCAGTAAACAAGAGATCTCCTTCCCGGTTAAGTGAAGAAAAAACGTCCCGCGATAGCCAGTCTGGCTTCTCCCTTTCTTCCCACGTGGTGATGCTGATAATGGGGGTGGGTGAGGTAGTTGAAGGTAGTAAGGGGGGGGGGGGGGGGCGTGTGAACGGGGTGTTGGGGGGGAGGTGGGTAGGCGAGATAGCCCTTCGGTGTTCATGTGTAGTTTACCGGGTCTGTAAGCAATTTCGAAATTTAATTCTTCTAACGTTTCCCTCCATCCGATGATGAGGACGTTGGATGTGTTAGATTGATGCAGCCATTATAACGGATGATGGTCAGTTATTATGATTGTTAACTTAGCGCCATATATGTATGATTTATAGTGTTGCAAAGTGTTGTAATGTGTTACAGCATAACCCTACCACCAACTCACCTCATCTTCGGTCCTCCATTACTCTACCCAGGACCATCACAAATTCAGCATCCTCCTTCAGAACCTCCACCACCCCTCCGCCCAGAATCCTCAGCCCTCCCTCACCTTTCCTCCGGACTACTACAACACCTCCACGACAGACCACCACGCTTCCACCTTCACAACGAACCACCACCCCTCCACCCTCACACCTGACCACCAACCCTCTACCCTCACAACGGACCACCACCCCTCCACCCTCACACCTGACCACCACCCCTCCACCCTCACAACGGACCACCACCCCTCCACCCTCACACCTGACCACCACCCCTCTACCCTCACAACGGACCATCACCCCTCCACCCTCACACCTGACCACAACCCCTCTACCCTCACAACGGACCACCACCCCTCCACCCTCACAACGGACCACCACCCCTCCACCCTCACAACGGACCACCACCCCTCCACCCTCACAACGGGCCACCACCCCTCCACCCTCACACCGGACCACCACCCCTCCACCCTCACACCGGACCACCACCCCTCCACCGTCACACCTGACCACCACCCTCACACCGGACCACCACCCTTCCACCCTCACAACGGACCACCACCCCTCCACCCTCACACCTGACCACCACCCCTCCGCCCTCACAACGAACCACCACCTCTCCACCCTCACAACGGACCACCACCCCTCCACCCTCACACCGGACCACCACCCTTCCACCCTCACAACGGTCAACCACCCCTCCACCCTCACACCTGACCACCACCCCTCCATTCTCACACCTGACCACCACCCCTCCACTTTCACACCTGACCACCACCCTCACAACGGACCACCACCCCTCCACCCTCACAACGAACCACCACCCCTCCACCCTCACAACCGACCACCACCCCTCCACCCTCACAACGGACCACCACCCCTCCACCCTCACAACAGACCACCACCCCTCCACCCTCACAACGAACCACCACCCCTCCACCTTCACAACGAACCACCACCCCTCCACCCTCACAACAGACCACCACCCCTCCACCCTCACAACAGACCACCACCCCTCCACCCTCACAACGAACCACCACCCCTCCACCTTCACAACCGACCACCACCCCTCCACCCTCACAGCAGACCACCACCCCTCCACCCTCACAACGAACCACCAACCCTCCACCTTCACAACGAACCACCACCCCTCCACCCTCACAACAGACCACCACCCCTCCACCCTCACAACAGACCACCACCCCTCCACCCTCACAACGAACCACCACCCCTCCACCTTCACAACCGACCACCACCCCTCCACCCTCACAGCAGACCACCACCCCTCCACCCTCACAACGAACCACCACCCCTTCACCCTCACAGCAGACCACCACCCCTCCACCCTCACATCGAACCACCACCCCTCCACCCTCACAACCGACCACCATCCCTCCACCCTCACAGCAGACCACCACCCCTCCACCCTCACAACAGACTCCACTACCAACCCGTCGTACATCAGTCTCCCCCCTCACACTGACAAAGCCGGAGTCACACGAGCCGTTTTTCGAGCAATTTGCACGGGCAATTATGGCCCGACAGCTTCAAATATTACTCTTTATCAGAATTCACCCGCCTAACATAATCTACCTTTAGTCTAGTTACCGATATCAGTGCAACAAAGTTCCTAAATATAACGAGAAAAAACTTGCTCATGGAAAATTGACGGAAACATCGCTCGTGTGACAGCGGCTTTACCTCCGGCTGGAAGAGAGAGCCAACCTACCGAGCCTGCTAACCGACGCCAGGGGCGGGGCCACAGCTCAGACACAACATCGTCAGATGGATGTTGATTCTACATACCCAGGGACAGCGAGGGAACACTATCCTTCCTCACCTGTCCAGGGCAAGACTCAAGGATTTAGGAAACAGACCGATAGATAAACAGACCGATATTCTCTTTGCGTACATATTTACATTATGGATTTTCATGACATACTTCCGTTTTCTAATGAAAATGATGAAGAATTATTATCTTATATTATCGACAATATACCTTCTAATGATAATCATGAAAATATTCCCTTAAACATTCTTGATAATCAAATATTCAACCCTTTCAAATTATATGATGATAAACAATACGTTGTCAGAGACCCAGACAATTAATTTCTGAGCTCCCTGGAATACAAAAATCCATCTTGTAAGTATGTCTAGCCTAGCACAACAGAGTCCCCTCTCATTACCTTGTCACACAAAAACAATGTTCTACTTAGTTTTAACATTAACAGTATAACATTACACATGGACGATTTCATTGAACAGTGTTAGACTCCTTTAACCCTTTCCGTACCGCGACGTCTTATTTATTTTATTCTTGCTATACTTAGACTATTGTGTGCAGTTTAAGAAGGGTTTGTGGTAGTACAATGGGTTAAGGGAGATAGTTTGAAGGCTGTTAATTGCTGGAGGCCCTTTTGAAACTGAATACAATCGTATAATAGTAGCCAGAATAAAGTTAAAAGACGTCTCCGGTACAGAAGGGGTTAAACCACGAATTCGACTTTATTGGTTTCTGTGAAACTAAACTGACGAACGAGATTGAACATTTGTACACACTCCCTAATTATACCATGTTTACTAACAATTTATCGCGACAAAGTGGTGTATGGCATTATATCTGAGGAAAGGCCACTCATACAAATTAAGATCTGATTTAACTATGCAGCCCAAGAGTATAGAAACCATTTGTATCGAAACTAGTAATAACAAGTTTAATGATATAATGACCATTATAAGTATATAAGTATATATATTATAGAATAGATAGAATAAGTAATGAAAACAAACTATGTTATCTTGCTGGTGACTTCAATCTTAATTTGTTAAAATACAAAGATGAAAAGATAGTAAACTATGTTTTTGTCACATGCTATTCTAAATTATTTTGTAACTCTATCAATAAACCGACCCGAATAACATCATCAACAGCGACCATTATTGATCACATATGGTCAAACAATTATGATCAACATATTCTAAGTGGCATAATATACAATAAGGAAGAATCAGCGTAGGCTGCAACATTCAGGCCTTGTTTGACTTATTTTAAACCTTTAATCCGTCTGCTGACACTATATACAGGGATCTGTATAAAACTGGGACTCCTGTACAGAGTTCGAGAATTCTTCACTGACGAGCAGTTGGCCGTGATATATAAAAGTCATGTGCGTTCTCAGATGGATTACTGTTCACCTCTGTGGGGTGGAAGTGGAGTGGTTGCATTGAGGCAGTTGGACAAAATTCAAAATAAAGCTATTAGATTAATCAATAACCCTGCAATCACACAGGACCTTCCTACATTATCCATACGAAGAAACGTTGCATCCCTTGCATTATTCTACAGATATTTTCACAGCAATTGTTCCGAGGAACTTGCTTCAATTGTGCCGCCTCTCCACATCTTTCCCCGTAGAACTAGGGCAGCTGAGAGCGCCCATGAATTTACACTTTCTCCTCCACAATGCAGAACTTCTGCTTATCAGAATTCATTTATCCCCAGAGCTACTACTCTTTGGAATTCACTTCCCTCGAATTGCTTTCCACAAACTTACAATCTACAAATGTTTAAATCCAGTTGTTACAAACATTTTATGAATGGAGGATGCCTTTAGGCACATGGACCTTTTTGTTTTATCTGTGTTTTTCCTTCCTCCGTTCATTGTCTCTTAAAAAAAAAAAAAAAAAATCTGCCTTGCTTAGGCCAATCGGCTTTCTGCAGACTCCCATTGTCTTATGTTCTTATAAATCTTCTCCCTTTGGTAAGCTCCTACAATCATAACTTTATCTCTGTAACCTGTCGTATCTCTCCAGTTCCATTCAATTTTCTTTCTTTCAAAACTCACCAATATTGAGGGCAACCTCAGTCTGCCCTCCATAGCACTTTGCTTCTTATCAATACATTATTATTTTTAAGATCATTCTTAACACCGATAACCCCCCAAATTAAATTATTGAGAGCATGTGACCCTCCCAGGACTTGAACCCAGGAAACCACATACAAGACTTACACGCTCTAACCAGTTAAAGGTTCGGCACACGACAACGATTAATATCCACTTACCGAATCATGTACTGGACTCAACTGTACTATGAATAGCCCAATGCTTATGCGAGAGGAAAGACTATTCTATGGGGTACAGATCTCAAAGGACATTACATACTACACTATCTTTGCAAAAATGATAATAACTAAATATGTCAAATATATTACATAAGACTTCAAAACGACCAGCTTCGAAGTACCCAATGGGGGTGGGGGTTGAGGGGCGGGAGGGAGTGGGGGATTCAAAATGCCCCCATTGGACTGTCATCTGGTAAAGACTCCTCTAAGTGCCTTGGACCCCTACCTACTACTCTATACTCTAGCTATCAATTTCTGCAACATCGTACTTTCTACTTTAACTTCCTCTCTGTGAAACACCATCTCTCTTCTAGCAAACCAATTCTACTTTTCCTCCCTGAAACCCAGTTGTCTAAGGCAATAGACTGCAGAACCTGCTCTGTATCTTCCTACTATTTATATCCTTAATTCCAAGCCAAAAGCGAATGTTGTGTGAACGTATTTCTTGCTCTTGTGTACCCTTCTTTGGCTCTTCTGAATTCTCAACTATTTGGTTTATGGTATCTTGACACTCTCTCACTAACTTTATCTTTGCTGTTTATTTCTCACCTACTTTTACTGACTATCCATAATTCTTTGACTGTCTTACTGGAACACATGTTATCCATCTCTCCATTCTCTGAAATTTACATCGTGGGTGATTTCAATGTTCACCCCCACCAATGGCTCTTATCTCATTTCACTGACAAACCTTGTGAACAGGCCTACACCCCAGACCGCTTTTCAGATCGGCCCAGCATCCTTATTATTTATAACCTCTAAATCTTCTCCCTCCGTTGGGCTACTCTGATCATAACCTTAGCTCTGTTACCCGTCCTATCTCTCCTGTACAACCTTCTGACCCCCCCACAGGCAGCACGGTGCCATTTTGGTGCTGCTGACTGGGAAGCTCTTCGGCGGCAGTACTTCTTTGATTTTCTCTTGAATGATTTTGGTTTCTGTGGTTGGGGGCCCTCGGAGAGTGACTGGTGTTACTGAGGTAATCTTCTTGGGCATGGATGCATACATTCCATGTTCTTTCTCTCAAATTAACTCACAAACATCTTGGTCTACTCACGCTTGTTGTACTGCTGTCAGGAATAAGGAGGAACCATTCAAATGGTACTGTAGTCTAAAAAACTCAAGAATCTCATACTTGTTGTGTTTATGCATGTAATCAACCCAAATCCGTTCTTCGACTAGTCAAACACTCTTTTCATCCTAAATATATGTTCTGCTTTCCAACTCTAGCTCCTCCCAAGCATTCTGCCTTCTAGCCAAATATTTATCCCATTATTATACTTCCTCGACTTGCCCTCCCCTGTTTCACTCTGACGTCACCTACTTTCAAGATAACTCCACCTTGGATGATTCCTGTGCTGATCCTCTCTCTCCACCCCCTCTTCCTTAAATTTATTACTGATATAATAATCTTATCTAAGAATGTACTTTTTGCCCCTCTAGGTTCAATACTATGAAGACTTATAGACCGGATGGTGTTCCTCCTGCTGTACTTAAAAACTGTTCTTCCGTGCTGAATCCCTGCCTAGGCAAACTCTTTCGCCTCTGTCTTTCCTCTAAAATCTTTTCTTCATGTTGACAGTTTGCTCATATTCAACCTGTCCCATAGAAGGGTTAACACTCTCAACCCTCTTACTATAGTTCAATTGCTTTCATTTATTGCATCTATAAAACTTTTATAACTATTCTTAATTCAAAATGTCTTAAGATATTATATTCCCATAATTTACTTTCAGATCACCAGTATGGGTTCTGTTACGAACTGGCACTCGGGTACACAAGGGCTCTCAATCAGGACTCGAATATGGCTCGCTGCCACAACGGAAACACACGATCCCAACCCCTGAGTACTGCCAGCCGAACAAAAAACACCAATACCCTCCAGAGTTCAATCTGCTATAACGGGGTATACAAGAACTCGGTACTAGTGTTCAACAACAGACTAATAAAGAGACAGGAATTATCTAGTCTGGTCAACAATCAAACAATGAAGTAAGAAACAACAACACCAAAGAATAGTGTTGGCCGAAGCCGAAGTAATCCACCCTTGACTATGAACTTAAGAAGTCCACCACCCTCTACTTCGGATAGGCACTATTACGTTATGTTAATTAATAGTCCTTAAGCATCGAGCAAGGAATCTTCTGAAAAAAGTTAGATGCTTCTCGGATGCTCGTAAGAAGTACGTATCGGATTTTGAACAGTAATTCAATAAGCAAAAACACTGGCAATTAAATACTATTAAAGGTTTAAATTGGCATAAGAATAATTAAAAGAATATGCAATAGTAAATGGCAAACATTAAAAGGAAGTACTCCGCAAATGCAACGGCAATAGCCTACTCGGATTGTGCTCGTGGGCCACTAATCACTAAAGTAGCCAAGCTTGCAACACATGAAATCAATAGTGCATAAACAATATCATACATAAGGAAAGCTTCAATACTATTCTGTATCTACTAATCGAGTAAAGTCTAGCTGGGGTACTGTAGGCAAAAAGGTAGCAGTGACTGAGCAAAAACGGCTCGTAGCCTAGCGAAGTCCTCACGACTGTTTAAAGTATTACGTTAAAACTAACAAGTGCACTTTGAGAAATCCAGATCCCTTGTATCTGGTTTTCTCCCGGCTCCTTGACAAAGTAAAAACAAACTGTTAATAAAATACAGGGTGGTTAGGCTCTTGCCCTCACGCACTGTAAATTATAAACTCAACACAGTCAGCCGCGAAGACAACATAGGCTTCACTGAACCGAAACGAGTATGCAGGTTTATCGCTTAACCACTGCATCAAACAACAACTCGTAACACAGAAAAGCCTTACCCCAGTCTAGCATTACCTAGACCAGCAGAACACAGGAATAATAATAATAACACACAGGGAAATGCATATACAAGTGCAACAAACATAAATCAATCCTATTCTAAGTCAACCCTTCCAAAATAGGCTATCTAATAGGCAAGTATCTCGTGAGAACTCAAGCGATAATACGTTGGCTGACTAGCTCTGCACCAACGGGACCATGGAAGTTAAACAGGGCAGGGAAAAGAGGAGATAAGAATGTAAGGTAGTAGAGAAAGTTCCCATCAGTCAGAAGAATATAGTTAGCAAGGGAAATGAGAAGTCGCTCTGCCTAATGAGTTCTGATGAAAAAATGGCTAGACTTCCCTTTTATACCCGGCCCTCTAGTGAGCCCAACGTGAACTACTAAGGACCGCCCACTGACAACCATTACGTAATTTATCTCTCTCCTCTGGGATACACAAAGGCTCCCCTAGCACTGAG